>JALBCR010002019.1:0-170675 GCA_030710515.1 Abscondita cerata
ACCATCTAAAAGAAGATGCATAATGGAATAAATAAGCATGAAACTACCAATATTTTTTCTTTATTTTCTTTGAAGAATACTACAGTTTGACACTTAAACAGTTAGTGGTTTATGGTCTTCATAATTATATTGTAATTATATAACACAGCGTAGTTTGAATAGTTCGTAATAGGTACATTACATTCCGTTGCGTAGATTTTCTTGGTACAAAAAATTATAAAACGATAACTTTCAGTAAATTAATACAAATGTTCATTACCATTAGAGAAATTACGTTTTATGTAAAAACACATGCCGCTGTATTCTGAAAGTAATATAATCCTAACTGTTGTTAATAATTAGATATGCACATTGTCATGCTTACATATTATCGTTATTGATTTTTTTTTACTCCTGTATTGTAATTCATATATTAGAGTTTTACAATATGTACTCTAATGAAATTCATTACGATACAAATTTTTATTACGATACAGATTTAGAACCCATAGAATTGCGACATTACGTAATTATCAAATAAATTAAATGAAAAAAGATGTCCACCGAAATTGTGAAAATTGAAAAATTGGAGTATCGAGCCATCATCAAGTACCTGTATTTAAAAGGGTTAAGAGGTAAGCAGATTTACGAAGATATGCTTAATATCCTTGGTGATCAATGTCCTTCGTATGCGACCGTCAAAAATTGGAATGCAAGCTTCAAAAGAGGTAAATTTTCCATTGAAGATGATGACCGATCGGGAAGGCCAGTTTCTGTGTCAGTCCCCGAAAATATCGATGCAGTTCATGACATGATTTTATCAGACCGTCGAATTGGGCTAAAACGGATATCTGAAGCACTGAATATTTCATACGAACGCGTTCATCATATGGTTCACGTCAATTTGGACATGAGAAAAATTGCTGCAAAATGGATCCCCAAATGTTTGAATGTTGACCAAAAGCGTGCAAGGGTAGAAGCATCGCGTTCGATCTGTGCTCGATTTGAAAACGATGTAGACTTCTTAAACCGAATTGTTACTATGGATGAGACTTGGGTACATTTCTACGATCCAGAAACAAAGCAACAATCGATGGAATGGCGACACTCTGGTTCTCCAAGACCTAAGAAGTTTCGTGTCCAAAATCTGCTGGAAAAGTTCTTGCTTCAGTTTTTGGGATTGCCATGGAGTAATCATGATTGATTTTTGGATAAGGGTAGAACAATAACTGGAGATTACTATTCGACATTACTGACCACTCTACGGGAAAATATTAAAGAGAAAAGACGCGGAAAGCTATCCAAAGGTGTTGTTTTGCAGGACAACGCCCCTGCACACAAATCTCATGTTGCCATGCAAAAATTCGTGATTTAGGGTTTGAATTACTAGAACACCCCCTTATTCACCCGATTTGGCTCCGTCCGACTATCACCTCTTTCCTCAACTGAAAAAAAGTTTAAAGGTCGTACATTTTCTTCCAACAAGGAGGTAATAGAAGCTGTGGAGGTCTGGTTTGCAGAGCAAGAAGAAACATTTTTTGAAAGGTCTAGAGACGTTGCAGGTTCGCTGTAATAAATGTATCCAATTAATAGGAGAATATGTTGAGTAATAAAATATTTTGACATTAAAATTTTGTTTGGTTCTATAGTAGGCTAAGAATTTTCAATATATCCTCGTATTTTAAACCTATAATCCAAATTTCGGTTCAATACTGACAATTCTATTTTTTTTTAATTGCAATTGTGTTCAATCATTAAAATTATATATAGAACAGTTATTATGTTTAATAAATGGGGCACATTTATGGTCTTTGTTTAATAAATTGCTTATGAAGAAGAAAAAAATTATATTATTTGTGCTAAGAAAGTTTTGGTGGAAATTAAAATTTACTTTAAGATTGTTATTTAAAAAACAATTTTTATTTTAATTTTTATTATTAAATAATTTATTATGAAAATAATTTAATTGTGGCTTTGTAAAAGTGATTAGTGAATCTATTTATTTTAATTTATTGTAAAGTTTTATGCTGAATTCAAATATCTTGCCTCTAAGTTTGGAATATCAACTATCCCAAATTATTGAATAAACATTAGATGTAATGAATATGTGTAGGTACCAAATCTTGTGTTGAACTTGATTTATCTTGACGTACCATTTTGTAATTTCAGATTTTAACAGTGTTATAGAAAGTAAAATTATATTGAGTTAACAAACTTGAATTTGATATAAAAAGTAATCTTATCTTGGCAAAGTTAGGTACTGACATTGTTGGAGAAAACATATATTAAGTGAGTATCGTCTTCTGTCATACGAAAGTTTCTTATAAATTTAAATCCGTTGGAATCCATTTTTTAAATTACGCATTGTTAATTGTTAATTCAATGCAATTTCTAATACAGCATATGTTTTTATCAGTAGAAGAGACCGGTTTCGGCTACATAATTTAAATAGTCATCTTCGGACATGAATGGTTGATGAATTAAACACTGAAAAGGGAGGTTACGGAATTAAAAATTATACTTACATTCAATAAATATTTACGATATTAATTAAAATTGATAATGTCAAATTCACAAAAATTGAAATTGAATATAAATTTATTGAAAGTAAGTAGGTTGTTTCAGCATAGAAAAATTTAAATTAAAATTCAATTTTATTTTTTTGTTTTATGAATGGATATGACACAACTAGTTTTTAAAGATCAGGAAACATTATAGAAGACAACGATTTACAGAGTAAAGTGAATAAAATGTAAGTTGCCTTCATCGGGAAAAAAACATTTTATTTTCCTGATGAAGGTCACAATATTAGTTACGGAAGTATTTAAAATAAAGACAACTTTTTTAAGTTTGAGTGGTTTAATTCTCAATAACCAACTTTAATTAACTTTATTTGGATAATTATGGTAATGTTGTAGTACACAATAAAAACCGCAAAGAGAAAACAGTGGTGTCCTTTTTAGTCCACCTCCCACACTTCACAAAATTGCCCCTTCGTGACGCTATAACTCGAAAAATGTGGAGACATTTAATTTGCAATATTAAATCAAAAATATTGGGCGTCAAAAACTGAGCAAAATGGGTGTTTTTTAGAGACTACTGGAAATATTGATTTTTCGAGTTTAATCAAGAGGATTAAAACTGTACTGTTCAAAATTTCCCGCAGAAGGATCACTTTGAACCGCTTGTACGAGGACGGCGTTGCGAGTTATAATAGCCAATCAAAGGAATTTAACCTTTTTCGCGATTATGAAGGGGTCTCGGGTGAGTGAACATCCCGAAAACCCAGATTTATATTCAACAATCCTCTTACAAGATTAGATATGTGTTTTTTTGTTTGCGCAATTATTTCCCACTCAAATAACATTTTTCCTGGACTATAAAGAATGCACTAAATAAGAAATGTTCTTCAATTCCTTTTTAATTATTGATATTTATTTCAATACGAATCTCCCTATACACGCATGCTGCACACTCTTTGCCGACAATACATCTCCAGTAATTTCCATTAAATCTAATACACAGCTGTGAGAAAAATGTCTTGACACACTTGCCAATTTGTCAGAACGGTTCTACGCAAATTTCTTGAGGTTCAATAGTGTAAAATGAAAGTATAGTATATTTTAGTTATCGATTTATTAACGCTCGGTCTTTAAACTTAAAAATTAAAACTAATACTAAGTATTAACAAAAAAAACAATGTTAACTTCTTAAGGCTACAGATTGATCAAAGTTCAACCGGAAAGAACATTGTTCTAAACTCTTCAGCTTGTCTGTTTAGAGATCTAAAAATGTTAATGTCCATCATGTTATAGGTAGCAGCATTGATTATAAAAAGTTTTATAATCAATGGTATCAACTTCTTATATAGTAATCGAAATAAATATTATTTATTCACAAATTATGACACTGACTTGTAGATTTGTGAACTATGTAGACACATATTTCTTCTGTCCAACGGTTATTATCCAAGAAACAATGATATTTATAACCGCAATCTTCGTAATAGTACCAGTATACTATATCTGACTACCTAAAAATGTATTAGTTAATAATTGAATAAAAATATAAATAAACTACTTAATGACCTAAACAAACTCGTACATCAAATTCTAAACTAAGTTTTTTGCTATAACATATTTGTTTAAGAAAATTTTGAATTTATTGCTCTCACCACTTACTCTCTAGTCCTGAAATAAAAATTAATTAATGACCTATATGACGTATCAATGCTATAATAACTACTAATTCTTAAGAGAAAATTTACCTAAATAAAGAGCTATTCAATAATAATTCTAAACATTTGATTAACACCTGTAAGTGAATTAGCAGAAAACTGAACCAACATGAAAATATCAAATAACATAACATAATGACTTTCATAAAGTTTAAATTGAAAAATTAAATAATGTAGATATAAGCGGTATATGGTATAATTATAAATGAAAAAGAATATTTTAACAATGGAAACATTTCATTTAACAGTGATAAGTAAAAACCGTAAAACTAAACATACAAGGTGTCTAGAAGCTCTTCTGCCAAACGGAAACTACAGTTACTAAGTTACCTTAATCCGAAAATGCTTCCTAAGTGAGCTACAGCCCTTTGAAGAAGAGTTTTCTTTAAATCATTCAAAAAAATGCTCAGTTACTTAAAAATTTCAAACTTTGTATAGTCAATAAACGGTTACAAACCCGTCATTCGCTGTAATTAATTTTTTTTACAACGACTACTAACAAATCTATCAGTAGAGGGAGACCAACAGATTTTTTTATTAAATATGCTTTATTTTTTACTGTAGGTTTTGCGACATCTAGTGTCGACTCGTGTTAGCGATCACGTACGCAATGGTTCGCATTAATCAACTTTGTCGACAAGTATGTGAAAGCAGTTACAAATGTCGATCCTTCGATAACTATAGCCAACATAAGCGTTAGCAAAAAGAAAATCTCGAATCGCCTGCTGTAAATTCGCAAGACGGCTGTACAATAGTAAACAAACACTGAGAATCACTCGAGCTGTTTTGTCTTTTTGGGACTCTTCACGAGTGAGAGAACTCGAGTGTAAGTTTATTTTTAATTTTTTAATATATTCCCTACTGGAGGGTACATCATATTCAAACTGTAGGTTTTGCGACATCTATTTTTTACCTTTTTTGGTATCCGACAATAAATTTGAGAAATTCAAGGTAATTTTTATAAAAAATGTAATCTGCTTTGAAATCGATATCATGAGCCATTTTCGAGAAAAATAAATTTAAACTTTTGTGTTTCTAACATAACATCATGTTGTATTATAAAATTGTATCTGTAATATCTAGTTGGCTTTAAAAATCCACAAAATCTACAAATAGTGATAATAAAAGTCGTAAGTATTAAGTTGTTTCCATTGTCAAGTCAAAGCGTAGAGGGGCCCATAACATGTTTGTACAAAGAAGAAAGGAATGATGTTTTAGTACTCAACTAAATTCAAAAGAATACTTTAGGTTTACTATACCGTGTGTCTCTGGCATGACGCAACATAGGAATTTCACTATACAAAAAAATTGAACTGATCCACTAAGGTTATGAAATTTTCGTATTGACGTATACGTTACAATTAATTGTTATTGCATATTCCTTATTGTAATATTCTCTAATTTAATTTTTGAAAATGAGTATGTACGAGGATATATTGAAAAATTCTTAGCCTACTATAGAACAACAGAAAAACACCAAAACTGCACCAACTGTTTTTCTGTTAGTTAAATAAGACTTGCAGTTGGTGTTCCTTTCCTTTGATACTATAGAACCAAACAAAATTTCAATGTCAAAATATTTTATTACTCAACATATTCTCCTCTTAATTGGATACATTTATTACAACGAATCTGCAACGTCTCTCTTAAATTCTTCTTGCTCTGCAAACCAGACCTCCACAGCTTCTATTACCTCCTTGTTGGAAGAAAATGTACGACCTTTTAAACTTTTTTTAAGTTGAGGAAAGAGGTGATAGTCGGACGGAGCCAAATCGGGTGAATAAGGGGTGTTCTAGTAATTCAAACCCTAAATCACGAATTTTTGCATGGCAACATGAGATTTGTGTGCAGGGGCGTTGTCCTGCAAAAACAAAACACCTTTGGATAGCTTTCCGCGTCTTTTCTCTTTAATATTTTCCCGTAGAGTGGTCAGTAATGTCGAATAGTAATCTCCAGTTATTGTTCTACCCTTATCCAAAAATCAATCATGATTACTCCATGGCAATCCCAAAAAACTGAAGCAAGAACTTTTCAGCAGATTTTGGACACGAAACTTCTCTTGGAGAACCAGAGTGTCGCCATTCCATCGATTGTTGCTTTGTTTCTGGATCGTAGAAATGTACCCAAGTCTCATCCATAGTAACAATTCGGTTTAAGAAGTCTACATCGTTTTCAAATCGAGCACAGATCGAACGCGATGCTTCTACCCTTGCACGCTTTTGGTCAACATTCAAACATTTGGGGATCCATTTTGCAGCAATTTTCTCATGTCCAAATTGACGTGAACCATATGATGAACGCGTTCGTATGAAATATTCAGTGCTTCAGATATCCGTTTTAGCCCAATTCGACGGTCTGATAAAATCATGTCATGAACTGCATCGATATTTTCGGGGACTGACACAGAAACTGGCCTTCCCGATCGGTCATCATCTTCAATGGAAAATTTACCTCTTTTGAAGCTTGCATTCCAATTTTGACGGTCGCATACGAAGGACATTGATCACCAAGGGTATTAAGCATATCTTCGTAAATCTGCTTACCTCTTAACCCTTTTAAATACAGGTACTTGATGATGGCTCGATACTCCAATTTTTCCAATTTTCACAATTTTTTTCATTTAATTTATTTGATGATTACGTAATGTCGCAATTCTATGGGTTCTAACTGTATCGTAATAAAAATTCACAATTTCGGTGGACATCTTTTTTCATTTAATTTATTGCGTGACTCTGGTTTACTTTTTGACGTCAAACTTTACACTGACACTTCTAATAAGTTATTGTTCGTTGCTATGGTAACGCAATATTTTGTTTATTCCAGGAACTGGTCTAGGCTAACTAGATATCAATACATCCTCGTATACAATTTCTGAGAAAGTTCAAATGGTTAAGGGGGTCAATGCAGAGGTGAAAGCTATAGAAACACTTCTGCTTTGTTTGCTGCACTTTTTCCGGGTCGGCAGAGAAACCGCAGTGTACACAAGCGTCTGAAACAGGTTTAACAAAACCAGAAGATGGACAACGATGAAGAAATCTATCTACTTGGTGCTGTGCTGTGTTAGTATTCGACAACTAAGTATCGACTGTGGTGTAAATAGGTGTCGAGTTCATAAAATTTTAAAAAGCATAACGTGCTGACAAAAGACAAGAATTTTGTGAAACATTAATGGAGATACACAATAATAATATGAATTTTGTTAAGCATATTTGCTTCACCAATGAATGTTCGTTCAATGTCAATGTAGTTTGTATCATCATGATGGGTGTCTAGCACATAATGCGAATCAAATAAAACGACTTTTAAATGCAGCACTTCCTAGAACTTGAATCGGAAGTTACTTAGCCACAAAGATCGCCCCTATCCCCCAACGACTTCTTTTTATGGCCTTACATGTCTTCGAAGGTTTATACCGATAGAACCCACTACACAATTGAGTCTTTAAAAGATAAAATTGTGGAAGTTTGCTTTAATATACCAGCAAATATGATTGCAAATGTGCAACGAAACTTCTATTTGAGGCACTGCTTAGCAGTAAATGGACAGCATTTGAACAGTTGCTATAAGCCAAGCACTTCGCATGTAATACCTATTAGTTTTTTTTAATACCTATTAGTTTTTATTTCTGTATATCCACAACAAATCAGTCATTTTAAGGACCACTAACACATTTATAGAAAAGAATTTTGAATACGATGTAATTAAAACTTAAAACAACAATCACTTTTAATAAAAAACTGTATTTGAAATTACAACATTTCTTATAATTGTTCTTGAATAGTTTTAAAATTACAATCTTGTTATCTTGTTTGTGGACTCCTGGATTCTAATAATAATATAATAATGTTTACTACCCAACAGGCAAGAAGCCCAATTACAAGTAATACTTACAAATAATTCAACTATAATTTAAGTAAAATAATTGAAATAAAAGTGTATTCGTGTATATATAATATTTGTTAATGTTCTTAATATTATTTACGTGTGTCAAAATTAAAATATTTTCTAAATTCCTTTTAAATTCTAACAAATTTACATCAAATAAATCAATACTATCCGGTAGTCTATTCTACAATGTTGACATCTTGAAAACGGGAGCGTTTAAAGACAATTGGTATTAAGTAGGTACTGACAAATAACTTTTTAACTTACTATGTAACCTAGGAGCTCTAATGCCAATCTTTTGTAGATTGTATAATGATTATCAGCTTTACCTGATAACAGTTTATGCAGATAACACAATATTATTATTGTCTTGCGCTGATTGAATGTAGGACTATCACTATAATACCTATTTAAATATTCATGCTGATGAAGAAGAGAGGCATTGTTTTCGCGGTAATACTTAATCTTTAAGAACCTATACCTAATATTTTCCAGCATATTTCTATATTTGTTGTGCAACGGGTACCATACTATTATAGCATATTCTAACTTAGATCTTACATAACAATTAAATAGTGATGTGAATGCTGTTGACGATTGAAATTCAGATGTAGATCTGATAACAAAACCTAGAGTTTTGTTTGCACTTTTTACAACATTTGTTTCATGAGTGGAGAAACTGAGTTTACTGTCAAACCACACACTCAAATCACAAACACTATTTTTATGTGATAACAGATAGTTATTTAAATTGTAGGAAGCCTTCACTGGATACACTTTTCTATTAAACGATACCACAAAGCATTTGTTGACATTCAATTTCATGTTGTTTACATCACTACACAGTTTAAGTCTCGTTGAAGCTTGTTTGCATCTTCAGTGTCATTTCTTCTTCTTGAAGTCGCATATCCGTTACCGGATGTTGCGCACCCCTCGCATGTATATGTGTTGTGCGTGACAGTATACACATATACATGGGACCTACAGTTTAACGCCGATTCCGAACGGCTTATTTGAGAGGTTTACTAGGCAAGTATACTTTCACTGGTTTGCCATAGCCTTGCGAGAGAGTACGGCAAAAAATCGCTGTTTGTACCGGGAATTGAACCCGAGGTGCCTGTAACAGCTAACGCACTTAACTGCAGAGCTACGACCGCAGTGTCATAAGTAACGTTAAATATTTTTAAGTCGTCTGCATAAAGTAGGAGCTTGAAAAAACTGTATACAGTCTACTATATCATTAACGTATAACAAGAATAGTAATGGCCCCAGATTTCTTCCTTGTGGTACTCCGGATAAAGTAAGAAATTTTTGTGACCGGTAATTATTAAATGACACATAGTTATATCTGTTCCTTAAATAGTCTGCTAGTAAAAGACATAAACCAGATGACATACCATACATATCACGCATTTTTTAATTAGTAGTATATGACTGATTCTATCAAAAAGTTTTAGACATGTTAGTGTATATAACATCTACTTGCAGGTATAAATCAATCTTTTCACAAACGTATTGGCTAAAACAAGTCAGGGTGGGATACTGTCGATCTATTTGGCATAAACCAATGTTGCCTTAATGAGATCTTAAGTTTTATTTGGACAAATATGTGTACGTACAATAATTTTCAAAAATTTTTGCGGGCGTATTGATAATTGATATGGGCCTGTATGTATCGGAATAATTCTCGATTCTTTCAATATATTAGGAAAAGATACATTTATTTATGCATTGGTTATAAATATGCGTTAATGGTTCAGACAACAATTCTATATAGCCTTTATAAATATAGGCTGGAATACGATCCGGGCCTGCACAAGTACTTTTAATTTTTAGAAGCATCAATTACTTGCGTTTTAGTTACAGGAACTAGGTTACTAATATAATTGTGCGAGAACATATCGTTTTGTGAATAATACATTTCAAATGCAGCTGTATTAAGGCGATCTTCAACATATACAGAACGAAAGTAATCTCGGAATGCATCAGCAGATTCTAGTAAAACCTGAAATAGAAAGTCAAAAGAGAAATAGCAAATTAAATAATTTAAAGCACAAACCTTTACGCTCTCATTATTCATAACATTAAAAACTTTAATCGAGCATTTTCTAAAAATCTTCAGTAATCCCATGAGTTTCAAATAATTTTTACAATCAAGAAGCTAAAATGTATAACACCTCCAATTCTGGGTTATACTTTACTTTGCTGATTCCAAATAAAGTCCTTAGAACACCAACTTCTGTGTATCTGTAGATACTTGTGGTAGAGATAAACTACTCGATCCATACTAATGGAAATATCTGTCTTATCCATAATAATAACTGTATTGACTTAAAGTAAACTTTTAGTTTTAGAATACCTGCATATACTTGCAAGATGCAAGTATTATGTCTAATAGTTTACACGCAGGTCTACAATACAAGAAAACAAACGACTCATTTAACCTCAAATTCAATACAAAACAGGTTTTATGCAAAAGTATTTCATTATGCTTGCTTCAAAAGCTATATTAAAATATGAAAGCAACAGAACATGGATTAGAATTTTCGTAAAATACTAAATACTTACTTTTTATAAACTTAAAGAATATAATATTTACATTTGAAGGAGGATTAGACATTCTACACTTGCTCTCTCTTTCTAACTTCAACAAAATGCCGTAACGTATTGAGTATATAACATCCGGAACTTTTATAGCAATAGTAGATCATATCAAATTTTTTCTATATTAAAAATCCTATGTTGCGTCTTGCCAGAGATACACGGTATGTCAGTTTAATGAATTATTAAATCTCGTATCCGGTGACATAAAAAAATTCTATTAAATGCGTTAAAAGACCAATTACAGCCATGGAAAAGCTTGCTTTGGTTCTGAGGTACTGGGCTACAGGAGAATCCTATCGTTCCATAGCATTTAATTATACAATTTTCCATAATTACATTAGCGTATTGGTACGAGATGTTTAAAAGTGCTGTTTGACAAGTTAGTACTTGTTTTCTTAAAACAACTGTCGAAAAATTATATTAGAGCATCTGTGCAGTACAGCAAAAAATGGAATTTCCCAAATTGTTGTGGAGCTATTGACGGAAATACATGCGTATTGTTTGTCCACAGAATTCTGGAAGCTTATTTTTTAACTACAAGTTGTTCTTTTCTATTGTGTAATGTAAATTTATGTGTATTGATGTCGGTACATATAGAAATGAAGAGGACAGTACCATCTTCAATAAGTCGTCAATGTTTAATTTTTTCAATAATAATAAATATATGCCAGAGGACAAACCTCTACCAGGTTCAAATGTACCATTACCTCATGTTATTGTTGGCGATGAAGCGTTTAAACTTTCAAAACATCTTCGCCGTCCATATCCACGAGATCAGGCTAACAGTGATATACAAAAACGTGTGTTTCAATTATGATCTGTGTCGCGCACGAAGAACTTCAGAAGATGCATTTGGATTATTGACAAAGATATTTTGCTCTCTAATTGCTGTACAACCTTCTACAGTAGATCTCATTATAACCGTAGCATGCTGCTTACACAATATGATAAGAACCCCTAGTCCAAGTTCTACAGAAGATATTGACTGTAAGATGCCTAAGGACAACATGATTCGTTTAAGGCTTTCAGGGAAATTCCAATGTTGAAGCGTTTCAAATTAGAAATCAGTTTACAGAATTTTTAACAGTCAACAAGGCTCAGTGACCTGGCAGCTGAAACAAATAACAGCCATAGATAATTAGAATTAGGATTTAGTTGTTAACTCTGCACTCTCAATTGAAATGCTTTTTTCTATTTTATTATAAAGAATATAACTAAACTATTAAACCTATCTTGAAACGAGTATTTTATTTCAAATGACAATTACAAATGATAATGACTGAACAGATCTGCACAGTCGTTAAACGCTTGAGAATCTTGGACGTAGTATGAAAGGTGTGTCGTACCGTCGTAATCCTTATTTTTATCGGTTGAAGTCCGGGATGCATGAGATCGAGGTAGTGGAAGGCGATTCTGTTTGCAAAATTTTCAACTTCATTTGTTAAACCACGTTCAATACTTCTTTCTTCGCCTTGACTGCTAAGTTAGGGCAGAAACGTCATAACTGTTTCAGCCATACTGGCAAAAAATGTTTTAATAGGATGGCTTTTGTCTGAAGTAGCAACTGATTCTTCTATTTTCTTAAATATATGTTGTCTTTCGTTTTGTTTCTTCTTTTTTCTTCCTTGATGGACCCTCATTTATGATTGTATCAAGTTTTTCCTCTTAAATTCTTTTCTTCTTTGTTGGTGGGCCTTTATTTATGTTTACATCCAAATCTTCTGTTTGAACAGAACTTCTTTCCCCATTTGTTTCGTCTTCTTCTCCAATATCTTCTATTTCTTCACCCGATAAAAGCTCTTTTGTACTTTCAGCTGCTTCATTTGTAATTTCTGGATTGCCTGCGGCTGTTTCCTATTCTACTGAGACATTGCTTAGCATTCTAAAAAAAGCATATCGTATGACGTATTTATAATTAAATATGTGAATGAAATTATATTACATTCTATTACACTTGGTTTGTTCTAAAAAGTTAAGAGCATGCATGTGCATTCATGTAATAGTAAACCAGTGCCCTGTTTCATATCCTTCTTCTTCTTCCAATAAACATTTTTTAAATTTTTCCATCGAGTTTTGCATTCTGCGACTGGAAAAAATAGACGGCATGAAAATGGTTCAAATTGTAACCGTTATTTTTTGAAACAAGCTATTGTCGTAAATAACACGTTTATTACAGAAACTTACCACTTTTGTCCATGATTGTAGCTACAATTTTCCAAACATTCTTCCGTACATTTTGGTTTTATACGATTTATGTTTTTAAATCGTACAAAGCTGGATGTGTTGACGCTTTATCAATTAATTTTTAGTCTTCCGCTTTGGAAAATTGAAGAATATTTCCTATGGGGCTCATTCTCGCATAACACGTAGGGAGCGCGATTAGTAAACGTGCGCGTTTAATTTGCCTGACAGCCAATTTTGAAGTTAGACGCGTCGCCTTTAAATCTATTGATGCGATTAAACGCTTTGACTAATCGCCCAAAACAGACCATATCTTTAACATTAAAATAAAAAACCAAAATAAAGATAATTAATAACATAAATAAGATAATTAATTTTACAATAGGTGTTCTACATGACGACCATTTGTCTCAATACATAAATTCATTCCTTTCTCTAAAAACCGTCTAATTTAAAAAAATGATTTAAAGAAAACTCATATAACGATGTCTTCTTCAAAGGGCTGTAGCTCACCTAGGAAGCATTTTCGAGTTAAGGTAATTTGAGTTAAATCGACATAAAATAACCTCTAGTACTTGTGGTTTTCGTTTGGCAGAAGAGTTTCTAGACATCCTGTATATCAAACAGTTTGAAAATACAAATAAGAATATTTTAACTTCTTGACCTACGTATGGTTTGGTCAGAATGACACAACCAAATTTAATTTTGTCTTTTAAGGCATCTCTGTAGTTCAGCAATCTTTTACGAGTAACGAACAAGTGTTAGACGGTTTCTCGCACCATGACCACACGTTTGTCAATTCTTTTATTTGTCAGTCTAAAAAGTGTTTGAATTGTGTTAAAGCCGGGTTACTCCCACGCCTGTGCAAGGGGAACCTAAGGTGCAAAGCGGACGGGGCAATTTAGAAGGCTGCTTCCGTGTTGTTATTGAAAACAATATTTGAAAGGGAAGTACTGACTGAAGAAGTAGATACAAAATGTCTCTGTTAAAATAATGCGTGTTTTTTAATCCTACATGTGAAACTAGTCTATTAATTTTGTCACCTGCGACCAAACTTTATGCCCCAGAAGATCAGTATAAACCTGTTTCGTCATCACACTATACAAGTGTATACTGATCTTCTGGGGCTCATGCATAACACTTACATCAATACAATATTTAAAATGTACCATACGAATAAATAAATAAATAATGCTCTTGATCTCTATCTTTTCAAACATTAAGTATATTCGTATTTACTTCAAAGACCTGCACAATATAAATGGTTTTTTCTAGAGAACTGACTTGGATTTTTTCCAAATTATGTTACCTACATGGCAGCTGGAGATGATCTAGTGAGCTAGGAAGTCCTGTATGAGGGACAATTTAGGAAATTCTACCTGCTTGCCTACAGACTTTACAATCAAGAAGACAATTACGGGTTAACCTGCTTTTGCACTCAAAATTGCTCCTACGGCAGGCATGTGAAACAGATACTGTTACAAAAAATCTCAACGGTGCAAGTAGGTAATAAAGATAACGCTGGTGGAAAAGGTAAAAGGAACAAAGAGTGGCAACAAAAAGAGCCCTGCTACGAATGTATGTAATAATTGCTTTTGGGTACTTATGTGTTAACTTTTAAATTTAGTTTACAATATAATGATTGTTCAACTGGAGTGGGTAGGTCTTGGAATTTCTTATGACATTTCGTGAACTAATACAAAGTTTAGGTTAGAATTTAATATCTAATCTTGTTTTGATATTTCAGTTTCAAGTTTTGAATATTCTTAATCCTTTCAACCAAATCAGTGCTTGCCTACCTTTTTCCATTTCCACAGAAACCGAACAAAACATTAATCTTTACCCATTTTAAGGTTATGTTACATTTTAAGACAGATTTCAACACTATCGCGCGATTTTGTGTACATACTAAACATAATTAAATCAATTAATCTCCATGACCTGCTCAACACAGTTTTTTATAATAATGTAATAATGGCGTCTGTAGGGCAAACAAACCTTTGTTTTTCATTGATATATGTGTAATTTCTGTTGCTTTTGTACTTCTAGTGGTTGTTTTAATTAAGTTAGTTATAGAATCTGTAAAAGAGTATTTTAACTCAATTTATGTTTAAAATTACAAATAACAGGGATTCTAAAAAACTTAACACTATCACGATTTCCTCTACTGCCACAGTTCACTACACAACCAAATGCGTTATGGTACATTACAAATCAATTAAACGTATAAACTATATTAAAATCATATAAATCAATGATAAAATCCATCTAATTACAGCTATCTGACAGCGCATTGAAATGCCTTATGTCAAACATGAACATTAACCTCAAACTCCAAATGTGACCAAAACACCCTTAATCACAAGCACCGCCATGAAGGAAGATCGTTAATATTACGAATTGCAAAAAATATTTTCATGTCATCAGCATAAAGTAAACAATTAGTATTTAAGAAACATTTAACAACGTCGTTAATGTAGATTAGAAACAATAAAGGACCCAGGTGACTTTCTTGTGGTACGCCAGAAGTTATAGGTAAGAATGCCGAAGTAAAACCGTTAATAAATCTTGCTGGTTTCGATTTCTAATGTAGGATTCAATCCAACGGAGTAAGTTACCACTAATACCTAGGGTTCCGAGATTAAAAATCAGAAACCGATGATTGACCTTATCAAAGGCCTTAGGAAAATCTATGTAGATGGAATCTACCTAAATGCTTAGGTTCATAGAAGCAAACACAAAATGGCTGCATTCTACCAAACATGTTTCTACCGAACGACCAGCAAAGAAACCATATTGGTGTTCTCTAATAATATTTTTACATTAAAAAAAGTTGTTTATATACATATTTTTCTAGTACGTTACCGAAAAGTAACAAAATAAATATGGGTTTGTAGTTTGACACTTGTGTTTTGTCGCCCGACTTATGAACAGGAATAATGTATGCAGTTTTCTAACAATTTGAAAAAAGGTCTTAATTCAGAGACTTATTGCATAGAGTGCATAAAAGAACAGCTAAGGCGCTTGCGCAATGTTTAGCAATTAAAGGAGATATACCATCAGGTCCAGGACCTTTATTAACATTTACAGATTTCATGGCAGACTCTACCTCATTTAACTGGAGGGTTACAGTTGTCACAATTATGCTGTCACCCAGTTCGTCATCGTTAGAATTGATTGTGATATTGTCTTGAACATACACAGAACTAACCATAACTCATTAAGGTCGGAAGAACATAATCCAAACTACGTTTGCTTTTTATAAAGTTTCAAAACTTCTTTGGACTAGAAGTGACATTTTGTTCCGTGAACTTAATGTGATTACAATAATCAATAAATATTAAGTGTTTGGAGTGTCTTCTCGAAATGCTAAATGTGACATAGTACAATTGATCCAACGGAAAGCCATAAAGGATATCTGTTACTTCTATTAATTACTTTTAGAACACACACGTTAATAATGCCATTCAAACGATTGTAAAATGCATAAACTGCATCGTTAATTGTACCTTCCCCAAGAAGAACTGGCCAGTCATAAGACAAAGTAAATTATTGATTTTTTGAAAGTTAGTTTTTTTTTTAAAGTTAAAAGTTCGTAAATTATTTGTATGCAATTGTTTTCTGAAAGAGCATTCTAAAACAAATTTAATTGTTGTGCGAGCTCTATCTTCTGGAACTAACGGCCACGAGTTTTACTAAAATTTTGGATTAATAGTTTGTTGCATAAAATTAAGTCCAAGATATTTCTGGAATCATTTTTGAAATAATTAAATTGCTTTAGATCACAGTGTGATAAACAATCAAAAAACCTAATAACTCGTGAAGTAGCGTCAGAGACAATAGAATAAAAAACCAAGTTGGCATTGAAAGACCAGTCGATCTTGGGAACGTTAAAGTCACCACAAATTAAAAACAATTTTTTGATTAAAATTTGGGGTCATTGTTTAGTTGCCAATACTTCTTTAATATCCGACACTTAGCGACAAATGTCCTGGTTGGGTCTCCTTTCAACCAATCGTTTAGAGTGTAGTTTGTGTACGTATAGATAAAAGTATTGGTGATGTTTATTGTTGTAATTGTTGTTTTAATTAACTTGGAGAGAAGTATTGCAGCATGTAGTTCCAAACGTGATAAAGTTACTTTTTATCTTCTGGAGCCATCTGAATTGTGCTTTCAATAATGATATTGCTGTTTTTTCCTATGGTTCTTAATTTTTGCATATATTGTTTTTGACTCATCGCAGAATTTATGCAGTTTTATTGAGTCCGTGGTTTTTGTGTAGTTGATCCACCCAGAAATTTTACTTTTGTCGTTTATAGTGAATTTAAGAATTTTATCCATTTCGTTCTTTTGTTTGGTGGTACGGGCTTTGTAACCAAAAGTTGTTTACGTAGAAATTGTTAGTACCACTTGTTCTGCTTTTTGGCACACTACCTGGTAATCAATTAGTGCGGCTGAGATTCCATAGGTGACATGAATTATTAGGTTGTATTTGTTAGACAAATTATTTGTAGGGTCTTGTTTTGTCTTGCCATGATTGATAGGCTAGGAATGTCCTGGTACCCCGTCGTTATGAGGGGTGTATTCTGCAACAAAAATTTTAAATATTATTTGTGTTAGTCTTGAGGGAGCGAGAAAATTTTAAAGGTCATCGGGAAAAGCGGTGTTAGGGCGTTTGATTTTGAAGGGATAGGATACGTCGTAATCGGTGGTTTTGCGAATGAGCGGATTGGGGTGGGTTTGATTTTTTGTAATATGGAGGACGGTACGGTGGCGGGGTTGTGCTAGGATAGTGGGTAGGTGGCGGGATGTAGGTCGTCGATTCGGATGTACCAAGGAGCGTTAAAGGTAAGACGGAGGGCTTTGTTTTGGATAGTTTGAAGTTTTCGGAAGTGGGTGTTGGCGGCGTGACTCCAGACGGGAGACGCATAAAGCATGATGGGTTTTATAATGGATTTGTAGAGAAGAAGTTTGTTTTTCGGTGATAGAAAACTTTTACGGCATAAGAGAAGAGCTAGCGACTTTAGGGAGCCACGGCCTTTGTTAGAGGCCGATTGGATGTGTGATGCAAAGGTGAGGCGGTTATCTAGGATAACGCCAAGGTATTTAGTGGATTTGGTCCATGAAATGGGAGTATCAAGGATGGTTAGTTAGCCGTTGAGTCGGTGCTTGGTTTGCGGGAAAAGATTACTGAAGCACTTTTTTTGGATTGCCAGGATCATGTTAGGATGGCGGTGTCATAGGCGTACAGGGATAGTTTGGTACATGGGGTTTTTAGAATGTCGTGGGTGTAGATATTAAATAATGTAGGTGAAAGGACGGAGCCTTGCGGGACTTCGGCGGTGAGGTAGCGGACTAAGGATTTGACGTTGTTTAACTTGATTTGGATACGGCGGTGTGACAGGAAAGAATGGATTATGCGATTGCAAAGGCAAGTTCGCTTGGAGTCATAGACGCGCAAACGTTGAACAATAAATCCGCCGAAGCGGACATTATATGTAATTTTGCAAAAGTTTTTGAGGCGCTTTTACAGAATACTTTGTACTACACAGTCAGTAATTAATTAATGACTCAGAAACACAGCTTTATAAAAGGACGTTCTACTGTAACCATTCTTTTGGAAATAACCCAGACTATAGAGGAGAATCTTGATAATCGTATTCAGACAGATGTTATCTATACTGATTTTTCAAAGGCGTTCGATAAACTTGATCACCATGTACTCCTTAATAAATTATCTAAGTTTGGTCTTTCTCAATCTTTAATAGATTTATTACATTCTTACTTAACCAATCGAACGCAATATGTTGTTTGCAATGATCATAAATCCTGTGAATATATAGCTACGTCTGGTGTGCCTCAAGGTCCTTTGCTATTTAACATGTTTATAAACGACATTATAGCTGGAGTAGACGTTGGTGTACTGCTATATGGTGATGATATGAAGCTGTTTCAAACGATATCAAATGGTGGAGATTGTAATTCTTTACAAAACAATTTGAACCGTATTATAGATTGGTGTAGAAATAATAAATTAGATTTAAACTCTGCTAAATGTAATGTTATGTCATTCTCTTTAAAGTCAGAATGTATTCAGTTTGATTATAAAATTAGTTCAACCGTACTCAACAGACCTAAGACCAATCCATTAACTGTAATTTTAATGTTGCTTTAACCATCAACCTTTCCCAATGTGTGGAAAATATCTAACGTCTGTCCTATATTTAAGAGTGGAGATCCATCTGACATACGTAATTATAGGCCAATTAGTATATTAAATAATTTTGCAAAAATATTTGAAATTTTATTACACTCTCATATTTACGCTACTATACAATTTTACATTTCTCCACAACAACATGGCTTTATGAAAGGCGCTCAACGGTTACGAATCTTATGTCAATCACTCAGTTTATATGTAATAATCTAGATAGAGGTGGTCAAGTAGATGTCATATATACTGAATTATGCAACTTTGGTTTAATAGTTCCTTATTATCTTTCTTTGAATCGTATTTACAGAATCGCAAACAATTCGTTATTTATAATAATTACGTGTCTTCTTATTTAATACCTACGTCGGGAATACCTCAAGGATCCAATCTCGGACCATTATTATTTCTAATTTTCGTTAATGATCTTACAGAAAACATACAATCAGAAAAGTTATTATTTGCTGACGACTTAAAAATATATTATTCTATAAGATCTTACAGTGATTGCCAATTTCTTCAACAGCAACTGGTCAATGTCAACTCTTGGTGTCAAGTGAATTATTTGTCACTCAATACCACTAAATGTAATGTGATGTCTTATACCCGTAAAGCAGAACCAATTTTGTATCCGTACTGTATCGACTTTAATGTTTTAACGCGGTGTAGAGTCTTAAAAGATCTTGGTGTATTTTTTGATGATAGATTGACATTCACAGATCATATTAAATACCTATCACAATCTGCTTTAAAACTTTAGGCTTCATTATACGAAATTGTAAACAATTTAAAAATTCCATCGCGATAAAAACTTTGTACATTACACTAGTGCGTTCCAAACTCGATTATTGTTCATTAATATGGTATCCCACACAAGGCAACCATATCGCCTCTGTTGAAAAGTCCAAAGAAAATGTTTGAAATATTTAACTTTTAAAATTGATGGAACTTATCCTGAAAGAGGATGCTCTCAAGAAACACTTTTGTTAAGATTTGACTTTCAGTGTTTACATCAACGCAGACGTACATCTAGTATTATTTTCCTCTACCAACTACTTCATAATCTAATTGATTGTCCTTACCTTTTTATCACTTATTAAATTCCATGTTCCATTTTTCACTACACGTAACAAAATAACATTTCATTTACCATTGGCACGTACAAATATATTATATAGATCGCCAATTCATATCATCTGCAGAAATTTTAATTTAAGTTTTTCTTATAATGATATTAACAACTGTACGTTAATGTCATTACTTAATAATAAATAACGTTTATTTTGTTGTTATGTTTCTTGTCAACTCGCTTATATATTACTTCAATTTATTTTATTTTAATTTTTTTTGTTTCTTAGTGTTCATATATTATATACAGTCTGTATTACCATACATGTAGTTTGTCCTATAATTGGGTTTTATACCTGTTGGGCAAATAAACAGATAAATAAATAAACAAATAAAAGACTGTTACAGTCTAGGAGTGATTTTTGATTCTAAACTCTCGTTTGCACCTCATATTAATCACATTGTATCGCAAGCAAATCGGATTTATGGCTATATTGCAAGGTGTTCTAGGGATTTTACAAGTATAATTTCCTTGAAAACGGTATTCACTGCACTAGTTCGTCCTAAGCTTGAATACGCTTCTATACTATAGAGTCCTCAATCCACATTAGCATGATAGAATCTGTTCAAAGACGTTTTTTAAAATTACTTAGCTTTAAAATTGATAAAATATATAAAATTGCAAGCACATGTCACGATAGGTTATTGCAAAGACACTCTTTGATAGCCTTGCTGTAAGAAGAGAGTATTTTACAATAACACTTTCTATTATCAAAACTACAGTTCTTAGTACCGAGATTATCGTCAAGAAGGTGTCCCACTTTTTATCTAGCATAACCCTATACTAATGTTTTAAAAAATTGACCTATTTATGAAATGTGTGAAAATTACAATAAGAGTACGCATATATACGACATTTTCATTTCTTCTCCCAGGCAAATAAAATCTTTATATTTAGTTGAATTTAATTGTAATAGTAATTGTATTAATTTCAGAATATTTATTCGTATCTTATTTTATAGTAAATCTGTGTTGTTAATGGGCAACTGTTAACTAGAGTTGAATTAAATAAATAAATAAATAAATAAATGTTTGCCAAAGTTTACTTGTAGAGTCATATAGAGTCATGGGATGGCTGCTTTTATATGTATTGTTGCGTGTTTCCATTGTTGTTTTATAGATTTACATCTTGCTTGGTTACTGTGAGTTTTGGCTGTTATAGTTTGTCTTTTACTTATGTCGTAGTACGTTTTTTTCTTCAATATACAATTTAACATAACGTGTTGTGTTAATACAAATTAAATCTCCAACTCATAGTAGTCTTGAATGGGATGAACTGTTGTAAACTTAATAACATTTGGTAATATTTTTGATCTTCTTGCTTAATTTTTAATTGAGGATGAATCTTATCGACATTGGCAGTGAAAACAATGTAAAGTTTTGTCATGGTTGGAGAATGTCAAATAGGTCTTCTGCAACCTTAGACCAGTTAATATTGCTTCTTTTAGGTTAATGTCTTTTGATGTTTTAGATGAAGCGTCGAACACTACCCTTATCTGGGTTATGGCGCTATTTTCTTAATGAATTTTCATTTAGCATAAAAATATCATCATCTGGAGATAACATAACTGAAAATTCTAAAATCAAAATAAACCTTGCGTCATTTGTGATAAAATTTTAATAGTCTTAATAGAATTTTGAAGAAAAACGAACACTTAAACAGTTGTACTTTAAAGTCATAAATTAATATAAAACGTTTAGGAAAAATTTAATTCATCTTAGATAAGGAATTTAAAAAAAAATTGGTCTGGAGTAAAATAATATAAAAACTAAGAAGTTTTACTCTTCTACAATCTTGTAATTTACAAAAATATCTAAATTAATTTATCCAGCTAAAATTTTGCTTATGGGCTAAATTGTTGTTTTTTTTATGTTTTTAATTAATTTTTTAATTGGGGAAATTATTTATTTATTAAAAAAAAATTTTTAAAATAAAAAGAAAAAAAATGAAAAAAAAAAAAAAAAAAAAAAAATAAAAGTAAAAAAAAAAAAAAAAAAGAAAAAAAAATAAAAAAAAAAAAAAATTAAAAAAAAAAAAAAAAAAAAAAAAAAAAAAAAAAAAAAAAAAAAAAAAAAAAAAAAAAAAAAAAAAAAAAAAAAAAAAAAAAAAAAAAAAAAAAAAAAAAAAAAAAAAAAAAAAAAAAAAAAAAAAAAAAAAAAAAAAAAAAAAAAAAAAAAAAAAAAAAAAAAAAAAAAAAAAAAAAAAAAAAAAAAAAAAAAAAAAAAAAAAAAAAAAAAAAAAAAAACTGACGTTCAGATAAATGCTACTGTGACTCTAATGGGTCATAGGAATGTTTACTTTTTGGGTTTATGTTTTGTTGCTTACCTTTATAGAGATGCATCTCAATTAAAATCCTAAATAATAACGAATAAATTATTTTAAAATTAGCTTATTTATTAAGGGAAACAAGCAAAACCTTTAAGGGAATAAAAACAAATTTCAACCAAAAATATAAATCAAATAATCAAATAAAATTCAGCATTAAATAATAAAACAAAACACATTGACATTTGCCTACTCTAGTAATGAATTGATGTATAAACTACGGTATCAAATGAAAGATTAAATTTCTTTCAATGAACTTAATACTATGAACGTAAAAACGCGAGGATCCTGTACAAGTGTTCAAAACGTTACTAAACTAAAATAAATTATTAAAGATATTGAACTATAAATTCGCCGATTAACCGGTAACTCAAAAGAGTAAATATAATGTAGTCGCGAAACAAACAATTACTGCATAACGCCAAGTACAACTACTGCATTTAAGGTACGACAACGAATGCTAATTATTGCGTACAGACTAACGCATAAAACAAAGATAACCACAACTGCGTTTTCATTGCTAACAGTTTAAGCTAACTTTAGTGTGTCTAAAATTAACTTCAATGTACGGAAAGTTTGAAAAATTGTTGATATTATCATAAGCACTTACTTGGAGTTCTTTGTGTTAAGATAAGGAACGTTGAATTTTGTCAAAGTTTGAACAGGTAATTCGACTGACCTTGGTACTTTGTGTGAACAAAACTGCACTCAAAAGGACGTAATGCATACGGAATTTTCCATAAAACGAATTTTTTTTTCTTCCATAAATTAATAACAAAGTGGATAGTCAATTTTTCATCGATAGAAACGTAGAAACCAAACGTACAAAAAGGTAACAAATATTCTTCAATTTCGGGACGAACGATTATTCTTCTGAATCAAACTTTTCTTTAACGGAACGTACACAACACTAAAAACGTAGATAGATTCGCTATAAAGCTAATCTATTTATTTACACTTCGTTTTACTCAAAACGTGCTTCTACTACTCGTCGCCATTATTAGAATTCGTTACGCGAAAAAAATTGCTAGTCATGATGCATTAAATGCAAACTAGCGGGGGAAATGCGCGCCTTATTTAAATATTAGGTAGCATCATTTTGGAACGCTACATCTACTGGTGACCAGCGTAACGACCTTTTTTGCAGATTAATTGTTAATAGTTATTACTCCACATCTTATAAATAAGACGGTTTTTAAACCAGAAATTTTAACATTTTTTTATTTTTCCGACGAGTTAGTACGTTACAATGAAGCAACAACTGCTGACAAGCAACAAGATATCAAGAAAACCACCACCGTTTGATTTTTTTTGAAACTTTAAACATGTTGGTTTTATTATAGCCCAGATCTGATTAGATTTTAGGCACAATCCGTTAATCCAAAAAGCCTTATACCCTATTTTTTTTTCTACGAATTTAAATTTTAAATATAAAAAAGCTCTTAACCTAACATAAATTTAATAAATTTAAAAAAAAAATATCTCCCCCCGAGATAAGGGAACAATTGTTACTAAACACTGGAACAATTGCCCCTTTTGAATCGCATATCCTAATCTTTGAATTAGATATAGTCTAGGACGAGGTCTAGCAAAGAGTTTATATATTCTAGCACCATAATTATTTATGAAAACGATAGTTTCGGAACAGAATACTCCAAGTGTTTCGACGCAAAGTAGTAGCCTCGTTGGATCAAATCTGTGTAATTAGTAAACTTCTTCTTTGTTGCGGACTACGTTGTAGAACCTACATAGAGGCAGAAGCTGAGACATGGGAAAGGGTCATTGTATCCCAACAAGTGGCATTCTACACTATATTCTGCCGTTTTTCCTAAGAGATGAAAGTGACATTCGAGTGAAGAAAGCCACTAGGTTCCAAAGTAGATGGAATTCTAGCTGAAGATAATGCCTTCTGAATAATCTTATTCCAGTCCATATGGCAAGGTATTCTCCCTGTGCTTCTTTGGCAGGTTAATGCATGCACTCCAGTTTTATTAACTTTTTCATTACAAATGAGGCTCGCAAGTATTCAATTCCAATCGTAGTTTAATCGCTATTTGGAATGTGTCGTAATGTTCAAGATTCACACAGCGGATACACTGCCTTTGAATCAAAAGATTAACAGGAATTTGAAAGTTAGGACTTGACCAGACTGATAAACCTTCTTGAGATCTACAAAGTAAAATAGTAGCTCCATTTAATAATTAAATAATCATTAATTTAAACTTTATCTATTTAAATATAAGCTGTTTGTAAGTTATTTAAATTATTTGTTTAATTCAATAAGTAAATCACGATCACGTGACACTAATTGTTTTACCAATATCTCCAACAACGTAAATTATACAAAAAGATGTTGGAAATTTTATTGTTTTAAACTTTTGTTTTTTTCTTTTTCGATACGAGTACGCACGGATATGCAGTTGCTGGCTGTCTTTTGCACTCGCTCAAGGAAAATCAGGCCTGCGTTTGTAGTCAGTATTGACGTGAATTTAGACAATGTGTTTTTGTTTAAGGAAGTCGATGAAAAGGTGAAATTTCAACGGTTAATTTTAAATGCCAGTTGCCTAGTTGGAAATTTTGAATAAGAACTACAAGCTGGTGACAAGAAAGCGTAGACTGACAATTAGCTTCTTTCTTACTATAATACTTTTACAAAATTAAGTCTCTTGTTTTGCAATTATTTGACAAAAATTTACAATTCCTGAGGCTTTCTTACAAAATTTGTCAAATGTATACTAGTTTCTTCTAATAAAAGACTGTCCTTTGTTGTGTTCTGTTTTGGAACATTGGAGTTATCCATCAACGACGTGTTTTTGGCTTTCTTAGAGTTGTCTGGCAAATGCTGCCACAACCATCTCGACCAACATTTTCAAAACGTCATGTACGTCAATATTCGTTAGAGTTTTTGTGTGTGTGTTGGAAGGTAATCAGTGCTTTACAGCACTCCATAGTCAACAAGCAAAACATGTTGTTCCCGAGAATCACCACTTTGGTTTCCGGACCTAGTCATCAAGACCCTTCCGGACAATTAGGAAAAACACAATGAAACACTAAAATAGGACAAACAACAAATTTTCTACAAATTAATGTTGAGGGGTTGAGTAAGGGCAAATCAGATTTCTTGTCTAATCTTTGTTTCAGGAATAGAGTCGATATTTTACATTTACAGGAAACACACTAGATAAGTATACTCAATAAAGGTATAGTAAAAGGTTTTCAATTACTAGACTTTATTGAGAGGAATAGCTACATACGTCAAAAAAATCTTTAATACGAAAATATACAAAAAAGGATACGTAGTTTCTGGATTGTTTGCATGTTTAGGTTTTAGTAGTTTTCTAAATCTTAAAGCAATAATGAAGCAAGACAAACCAATCCACAATTGCATCATCATCACACTATCTTTTTGGGGCACCATACATAACACTTATATCACAATACAATAATGAAAATGTACCATACGAATAAATAAACTTTTCTTTAATATTGCGAATATAATCAGCACGCACATACTTGGTAAAAAAATTGCTAACCTTTTCTTCATTCACATTTATTTGGTTTATTGTCAAGTTAACCGGTAATGGAGTAAAAGATTATGGCCCAAAACTTGAATTGATAACAAGTGATTTCAAAAAAACTTCAAAATGTTCAATGCTCGATTTCCTTGATAAGAATACCACGTTAAATTGGAATGAAATTTTATTATGCAGGTTAAAATCTGATTAAAATTTGTTAACCTCCATAGATTTTCAAATTCTTGGAGTATGTACAAATACATTTTTTCACAATTTTTTTCATAAAGTAAAGTTTCTAATTTTATTTTAGGTAGACAACTTTTGTTTAAACTATTTTTCGATCAGAGAAGTAATTACTGAGATATAACAATCACGTGACTCTAATTTATTTAACAGTATCCTTAAGAATTTTGATTATACAACAATAGTTGTAGAAATTTTATATTCTATTTTTTTTAAAACCAAATTTTCTTAAACAACAGGCACTTAATTTTAACAGTTTGGTATAGTTACGATTTATTTTTTACTTTTTTGATCAAAGTGTAATTGTAATTTGCGACCACTTTCGATACTCTATTAAACGTTATTTTATTTTATTAGCATAATGTTTTATATCGTTATTGTTTCTAAATAAATCGTATCTGATGCAGACTGGTCACACTATGTATAATGTTTGCGATTTGCAAAATGCTTATAATAAGTTTAGTAATTAGATTAAAAATAATTACGACAAACTAAATGTTTAATTTTTGTTAATAATAACGCTAATCATTGTTTGATACATCACAATACTATGACAAAGTTTTATAAAAAATTGAATCCTATAAAATTATCTTTTTTATGTTATCTATTACATAACATTTAAATTGCAATTTTATTTCAAATGATCATGTTTTGACATACGTAATACAACATAGTTTATACGCATTTGCAATATTAATAGTACAATAAACAAATTCGCATTGCATGTAAATATGTTTTAACAAATTGAAAATATTGTTTTTTTGTTATTATTAGTCCAATAGTTATTTAACTTATGTTGATGAAAGCTTTAGATTTACATAATTTAGTGTTTCAAATTGCAATCCGACCAGTTTTTTTTCAAAAGTTTGGCAATAAGTGAACGTTCGAAAGTTAATTTTATAAAGAAATTTATTTGTACAAATTTATTAAAGATTTTATACGGATTTGGCCTCTTGCTTAATCAATTTAGTGCTAATAAACAAGTAACTTATTTTTATTTTATATTTGATCATCTAAGTAGTTGTACGTAACTAGAAAAATATCGCAAATTGCGTGCAAGTTGCTTCTAATCTTAATACTTTTATAACAACCTAATTTAATAAAATAAAAACCTAATTTTTTTCAAGTACATTTTGATTACAGAGATTTTAGGAATAACGGTAAGATATATTTGTCTATGTACCTACATGTACCTATATGGTGTCTCTGATATAAGTAAACCGAGATCGAGAATCGTTTCATTTTGTGTTGTTCCGTTCTAAGAAGGTGGCGGTACCTAAATGTAAATTCAATTTGTGTTAAAGCGAATTGTGAGTTGTATGTTTTTATTTGTACGACAAAGTATAAGTGAAACTGTTTATGGTTTAACATTAATAACTTTACTGTTTAATTATTGAATGACTACAATTTATATAAAAAATTTCGTGATTGTTTGAACGTAATAAAACAATTAGACATTGTCTTTATAAGTGAAATTTTTCTTAATTTCTCAAGTATTTGTGAAGCGTTGTTCAATACTTCTCTTATTTATTTAAGCGGGCCCAATTTAAACTTTAGTTTTTATTTACTTAGAAAAAATATGATTGCCGGACTTCTTTTCATCTGGTGCGGAGTGTTATTGTTTTGGTATTGGTATCACAGAAGGCATTTAGTGAAATTAGGTAGTCAACTTCCTGGACCGCACGCATATCCCATCATTGGAAATGCATTATCCTTTTGGGGCAAACCTGAAGGTAAGTGACATTAAAAAAAATTGACGTTAATAGAGCACGATTTAAATTTTATGTGTCAGTTACATGTTGAGAGAATCGTATTTAATTAATTTTAATGCGTCCATAAAAATGAGTTATTGGTACTCTTTAAGATTTATTAAAATCAAATTGTTAATGGCAGGATGCGTTTGTGGTAGATTAAATGTTGAAGTGTAATTAATTTTTCATAGAAGTATTGAATTATTGGTACATAATTGTATTGTTGTGTACATCCTATTCGTGAAGCCATGAAATTAGATAATATAAATGCATTACAATTATTAATATTTTCTTTATACAATTTAATACAACAATTGCGATGGTTATTAATAAATTATAACGTTATTCATCAAACAGATGCCAGAACTTAGCTTTGATTAATTTGAAATTATTGCGTACAACAGGTTGCATATTTTCTTTATTCTGTTAGTAGAATATAATAAACCAAAATTGAATTATTACATAATGGCACATTCAAACTAGTATTTAAATAAAAATTTACTATATACGTTTCGGTTTAGGAGTTTTTTAAACGTCGATTTCTTGAAGCTAAATACTCCTTTTGAACGTTTGTCCGGCAAAAACTGAAAAAAAGTGTTTGTTTTTATTGTGTATTGGTATTATTGAACAACTTGTCAACGCCAAATAATCACTTTGATAAATATTTTGTTACTATAGTAACAATAAGTAGATTTACTCGAGTCATTGCACGTCTCAGCGTTCCGTTTCATCATATACAAAAGTTACACACCTTGCAAATCTACTGTTTCGAGACTATACACATTTTAGAAATAAAAAAGAATATTTAAAGGTGTTGTGAGCCCTCTTTTTGAATAATTTTAGTAAATTAATTATTTTCATTATTGTGAAAAAAAAGTTTAAGTTTCTAGTATTTTACAATAAGTTAAGTCTGTGCACAGTTTAGCCTTTACTCGACATTCTTCTAGTACTATTAACTTATTAGCTTAGTTGGATAATAAAAGAATTAAGAAATTAATCTGGATTACTCAAGAATTCACACAAGTTAATCGTCTTTTATACGCAAGTAGTGATGATCTCCACTTATTGATGTTTGTTCAAACTTTTGAGTTTATTATAATAATAATAAACATCGTCAGAGTCTTAAACCTATCGTGATGAACTTAATACTTAAACATCTATTAAAATTTTGCGACTTTTACAAAAACTATAACAGTCTCTACTTTTTGTTGAAATTAATTTGTACTTGCTTTTTCTACACCTTAATTCATGTCAATAACCCTTAGATATATTTAAGCACGTTATTTACGTACCTCTTTTTATTAATTAATTTTTTTTATAACGTAACAATAAGTTAGGAAGCTTCATTACACAAATATGTTACATTAGTAAAAGTAGGTACCTATGCTCAGCATTTTGACCGTTTAATTTAAAACTTGTTTTTGTGTTTGGTCATTAATGATTTACGTGTATAATACAATCTCCGTAATAAAGTCAATATTTTAAACTGAGATTACAATTAACCTATTATAATAAAAGTGATAGGTTGCAGATGTCTACATACAAATTTAGAACCAATAGAAATGTGACGTTACATTCCCATACTTTTTTCTCATAGACCACTTTAAACATTTTGCTGGATCTGGTGAACCCCTGCAGCTATTACATTTACTAACTTACTTCCAAAACCCGAAAAAGTATATGTCTATGTAAATCTGTGTTGTGGCTATTTTTCAATCAACTATGAGTTGAAAGTTTTCGAAAAAAGGTGAGAATTTATATTGCTTTGATTATGCTGTGAGTATTGTCATTCAAGCTAAGTTTCAAAGCCAGTCTAAAAGCGTCTTCATCCAACAGTTGGATTCCTACTTTACTTTTTTGTATTCTGAGATTGACTCACAGTACAAGAAACCAATAATCTCCCACTTCGGGTGGTAAAAGTAAAAATAAATATTTTCTTGTTTTGTAGCTATTTATTCAACACAAAATTACTACACTTTTAATTATGTTGTTATAACAGTCTTAGTAGAATCAAAATTTAACATCAAAACTAATAATGATTATTATTTTAAAAACAGTCCAATATAATCAAAACTTTGATTATATTGCGACTGTTTTAAATAATAATCATTAATAATTGATGTTAACTTATCTCAGATTACCATTATAATCTGAGATAAAAGTTATAATTTTAATGGGAGGGATGTACTTGGTGAATTGACAGCAAATTATCAATATTTGGCTTGAGTTTAGTTAAGTATAACCGTAAATCTCCTCGCTCTGTAATATTTAATCTGCTCCGTTTTTGTCAACAAGTTTGTTACGGCACTAAAACTGCGTTCGACAAGATATGACGAAGGAAACGCTATGAGAAATTTTTGCACAATTCCCCCAGTCCTGGATATTTTCAGGTATTTGTGCCTGCAGCCAAAATGATTGATACCCTCTTTTGAATGCTACTTTGAGCTCTCATTAGTGCTAAGCTCGAGTAGCTCTTCTTGCAGTACCACATTTTCCACTTCAGTTTCATCATATGGATTTATTATCCATGGTGGTATATCCATCGACAGAATGTCTTCAAATCTGATTTTAAAATCATCATACAGGGCAATCAAATGTTGAACATACGTCTGAATATCTTCGTCGAGGCATTCTACCTGCGATAAATTTGGAAACTGGGAAAATTCCGTCGACCAATATTTTGCTTCATAAGTTTCAGTTTACCAAGAAAAGCTGAAATTTCACTCTTTGTTTTTATCAAATTGAGGTTGTCCCCTTGTAACTGTAGGTTGAGGTCATTGCATTTTTGAACAAATCTGTCAAATACGCAATGTCTGCTTTGAAATTCATGAGGTTTTCTTTTAGAACAGGATCTTTGAGTGTTCAAACTCTAAAACAGAGTCGAAAAGCAAATAGAATCTTGATAGACATGCACCTTTCGACAACCAGCGTACTTCGGTATGTAGCAGCAATCGTTGGAAGTCCTCATCATTTTCTTCGCACAACTGTGCAAATAAGCGCGTATTTAATGCATTGCTTCTTATTTTGTTAACTGCATTAATCACAATTGAAGCGCTTGGTGCAATCTATCACTCAATTTTTTCGCTACTGATGTTGTCGGTGGATGACACAGTGAATTACAATTACCTCTGGTATAATCCTTTTAAGATGACTTATAAACCCACGATATCGCCCGACCATGGCAGGAGCTCCATCTGTTGCCACCGAAATAATGTTTGTGAATGCAATTGATTTTTCGCGAATAGTAACTCTTCAAACATTTGTTCGCCTTTGATAAATCGAACATATGCCAATAATAATGCTTCATTGCCAGGTAAAGTTGACTCGTCAGTTGAATAGAAATGAGTTGTTTGCAGATAATTACCAAGAAACTTTCAACTCAGAGCTCATTTCATCAATACGTCTTTGTACAGTGTTGTTACTCAAAGGAATTCTTTTAAGTATGTCAAATGAAGATTTGTGCAGGACAGTTTTAAGCCTCTTCAACAGCAGGCAAAATTAACTCCTCTCCAATGGTATGCGGTTTCCCAGATTTTGCTATAAGTAATGAGATATTGTAAGTGCCGCAAGCCATCGTCGTTGCTTTCAGACGTTGGAAGCGAACATACTATGCACGGTGGGTCTCTTTTCATACTTTTCCTTCATGGTTGGAAATATTTCAAATCCTTACCTATTTTGTCAGGATGACCCTTCTTAGATGATCTTCCAGCTTCGATGGTTTCATAGAGTCATTGCTAAGACTTTGTTGCATAAAAGACACATGGGCAATCGCTTGTCTGTATTTGATGGAAGAAAACCAAATTTCAAATATTCAACCTGTACTGTCGACCTTCTTCTTAGATTCAGCCATGTTTCGTATCAATTACTACCGTAAATATGAAAAAATGTTTGTTAAGTAATCTTAAAATGATTTAACAAACATAATAGAAAGTGTTTTTAAGATACAAGTTGCTAACAAATAGATAGGTAGGTACTTACTTTTCCAACCTGGCAACAATAATATCAATTCACTTTAATTTTCAAAGTCTGAAAACTACTTCCGTCCTGGTGAACCTTATATAGGTACCTTTCTTTTTGAAATTCCGGAAACAACTGAGTAATGTTTATCATTCGCATTCGTATTTATATTAAAGAAAAATCCAACAAGTTCATGCAAGTTCAGACACGACTTTAACTAGGCGGGCGGGCGGCGCGGCATCGGCGAGTCTTGACACGCTCTTTCTGAATATGGAATATGCAAGTTCTTACAAAACAATTGCTGAGCTTCTTATAATATTGTCTTCCTATATTCATAGGAGAAGTCAAGCTTCTTATAATATTGTCTGCCTATATATATTATTGTCTCCCTTATTCATAGGAGAAGTCAAGTCGGGTCACCTAATACATTTTATAGACCCCCGTTAACAGTTGTGGACCCCATTTTTTCCACGCAAGCGTAGCCCTATCGGGCTCCCGTGGACCCTGGGGGTCCACCTGGACCACTTGGGAATTTAGGCGGTTACATAAATATCAAATGTTTCATGAATAAATTTAATTTAAATTTCAATACCAATAGAAATATATCGTTGTTATTGCACTGATTGACTAGGCTAGTTAAACTTTAAATTTACTAAATTTTTGACAATTTGTAACTAGGAGTGCTCTATTATAAAATGAATGTTTTTATTTATTGTTATGGTCATCGTAGAAAAAAGTATGCAATTTGCAAGTAATGACTACTAAGACACTCCGGAACAGATTAGGAAATTTGCCTTCGGCTCATTTCTTAAAGTCGTTGCTCTTGTCTTAATTACAATTATTACATGTTCATTGTATAATATACAACCACGGGGCTAATTTTTTATACAGTTATCAATAAAGTTTGTTTTGTTTAATAATGAGTTTCATTTGAATTTTGACTTGGATATCAATTTGTCAAATTTACTTGTGCTGATTCCTCAAAATATTTTCCTAAATGCAATTTTTATTTCGTATCCAAATTTCAAAAGCACTTTAGTCCATTTTTTTAAATTATAATTTAATTTAGCATAGATTTAGTTTTTGAATTGTGTTTTTTAAAATATAGCCATTTTAAATGTGCATTTTTTACAAAATTCAAATGCGTCCTTTAAAATTCGATTACATGCGATGAAAAATAAGTATCTCTTGAAAACTCTGTGTCAAAAAATAAGGCATACTTGGAAACAATCATTCAAAACTGTTTGTTAGAAATAAATTATTTATTTATTCAAATGATACATTTTCATTATTCTATTGTGATGTAAGTGTTATGTATGGTGTCTCAGAAAGTCAGAATAAACCTGTACAGTGTGGTGACGAACAAGATTGTGGATTGGTTCGTTTTGGCAAAGCATTTGCTTCAAGGTTTAAGGCTTCCGTTTGTGCGACAACAAATCGCATTGTAAGTCTATCTCTTTTATTACCAATAATAGTGACTGCGAGAAGCTCCATCTATTAATGCAAAAACCGCCACCTATTGAAAGGCGGGCAAACGAAATTCTCGGAAAAACGGTGGTAAGTAGAGATCAACCCTAGTCCTATTGAAATGGCGGTAAACATAAAAGTGTGCAATATCCAGTTTTTTCACTGAACCGACGTCCTAGTTAGTGGAAAGTTTTACGGTTTTAAAACGTCATTATTTTGAATCTTCTTTATGTTTGCGTTTAATTTATCACTGTTTGTGGTAATCAACAATTAGAAGACACTGATTGTAGTAAATAAAAAGACAATAATAATTTGACATAGGAATCTAATCGGAGTATTAGTTCTGCAGGTAATATAACCGTAATATTTGTTACACAGTTATCGAAAATATTATCAGTTACAAATTGTATTATATATTTTTTTACATGCACAGTTAAAATGGGATTCGAGATAATCGTAAAAGGAGTAAGGCGCAAAATGCAGTAATTCGCAGAAAAAGCTGATATAACGAAATTCTGCCGCTCAATCGTGAATGGATTAATTGATAGCGATAACTCTCTGTTTCAAAGCGGAGCCGACAACGATTATGATTTTGGTTCTAACTTGGGCCTAGAAGGACAGCAGTAATATAATTCGCAAGTTGCAGGAAGTTTCTCGATCCAAAAACTCCCGTGTCCCAAATTTAAGGACCATATTCACATTTGTTCGCTAAATATCGCCAAAAAAACAGAGGAAAATAAAACTTTTTTAACACCCTGTAGGTCATAGCATTTCTAGGCCTAGGTTTATATGAACTTTTTTCTTATTTTTGGATCTAGAATCACTACGCGAAGTTTGTCCGTAGTCTGGACACCCCTTATATTAACAATAAATTGTAAATACCTATTGAATAATGCGTTTTATTTCTAGTTATAGCATGAACAATGCACATGTATTGTTTTAATTATTGACTTTAATGAAAACTTTTATCATTGCTAATTTTTTCACTGATGTGCCTCTTATTAATAAGACATCTTATTAGATAATGTATGGCGGTCTCATTCGAAAGTTAGCGAAAACTATTAATTTTTTCTGAATTGTTTGTACGTACGACGTACATAAATTTATTTCAAGGACATACATAATTTACCTAATTTATTTATTATGTTTCCCCACTTATCTAAAATCATAATCATTTTGAAGTTACGAATTAATAGATGTATCTTCTAATGTTTTTAAATTCATTTTCCTTTGTAACCTGACACCGGTGCATTTGCAGCTGAACATTATCGAGACTAGTAATAGATTATTTTTCTGTGCTAGTAAACGAAACATCGGCCCACGTGAATCCGTTCGTCATCATTTTTTCTGAAGTAGTTCTTGCACTAAATTGTAATATTGTTGACCAGAAACAGCTCACCCTGTTGGATACTTACCAAACCTGAAACCGGCCACCGAGATCAACCGCCCTGTAATGGTCGTCACCCAGCCAATATTTTGGAGTGAATTTACACTCGATTCTCTTGTCGAAGTTTTAAGACAAAATATGCAAAAATGATAGGCCAAATTTTTTTGTTAGGTTGTAAATATTCCAATTTGGCTATAAAGGGATATCAAAATCTCTACGTGCCCTAATAATGTCACAAAAAAATGGAAAAGCTGTCATTAATAATTACTTTAAGTTTAACGTTTAATTGCTAATTCATTATTAAACCGATTACTTTGAAAATGATTCACAGCAAAGCGACAAGTGTGTAGATGACAACAGTGAAAGTCGCATATGAATATTTTCTTTCGTTTTCCGTAAAACTTCGACAAGCCGGACACATATTTTCCCTATCTCAATACATGCAGTCGCTTCGAGTCCGACTGGACGAAAACGCCGGCCCTAATAAAACCACTAAAACCTAAACATGCCAACCCTTACCCACCTTAGTATTTATATGTAATAATATTGATTAAGTGTGTAAACATTGTATATTGTGCAACAAAGAGGAAGAGTAACCAAGTGAAAATTGCAACAACGAGACGTAGTCTAGTACTACAATCACACAAGTGAGAAATTTTTCCACGTGTTACACACTATACTTTTCTTGCAATCACTATTAAAAACAGTGAATCTATACAATTTACTTTATTGTAGATAAATTTCAATATCTCCTATTAGAACATCAGATAAAACATTCGCACAATTCATGTTTAAAATACGACATACTTAGAAAACAGACGTTTCTTCTCTACAAATAGTGAGGAAAATTTGTATTTCCTCACTAGCGAGGAAAATAATGTCGTGTTACAAAATGCCTCTTTAAAAAAATGTGAGAATTTGTTATTAGAAGTATATGCGGCTAGTACTTAATTAAACAATTTAATTAAGTATTCAATCATGTTTGTTTAATTTAATATCTTATATTTCGACTCTTAAAAATTGCTACCCTACATTTATTGGATAGAATTACGCGGCTGCGCTATGACAGATTGAGGCCACACCGATACAACAGAATACTGTAGCGAGACTATTAGGACCAACCTATTATCAACTTTTGCTTTTACGTACGGAAATGTAACGAAATTCAGTAACAATAAGTTACGTTTACAATAAATATTACTTTTTTCATTAGGTTGTTTTTTTGGGAAATGTCGTGGAAAAAATGTTGTTTCTAACACATAGGGAAAACCTTTTTCCACATTCACTCGAGTGGGAAAAAGAATCGCTTTCCTCACTTGTTGGACAAATAACTATTGTTAAACGCATGCCCAGTAAATCCGTGAGAAACAATTTTGTGTACTGATGATCCCACACAGAAATGTAATTTTAAGTTTTTGAATTGTTTTTAATTTAATATTAAAATACGAAAACACATTGTTATTATTAGAAACTGAAATGGATTTTTCAAACATACTTATTTTATAAATGTATTTAAACAGGCTAGAAATAAAATTGAGTTTAATTGCCCTACTTAAATTTTGTAGATAAACACTCTCTTAAAGGTGTTATAATTTAAAAAACAGTGTCAAGCATAAAACATTAAATACATTTTTAAAAATTAATTAGGTTGAAATAAATTTTACTTTGGAACAGTGTTGTAATTTAGAAAAAATAAACAAACAATTAAACTTATTTTACGAGGATGTATTGATATCTAGTTAGCCTAGACCAGTTCCTTGCATAAACAAAATATTGCGTTACCATAGCAACGAACAATAACTTATTATAAGTGTCAGTGTAAAGTTTGACGTCAAAAAAGTAAACCAGAGTCACGCAATAAATTAAATGAAAAAGATGTCCACCGAAATTGTGAAAATCGAAAAATTGGAGTATCGAGCCATCATCAAGTACCTGTATTTAAAAGGGTTAAGAGGTAAGCAGATTTACGAAGATATGCTTAATACCCTTGGTGATCAATGTCCTTCGTATGCGACCGTCAAAAATGGAATGCAAGCTTCAAAAGAGGTAAATTTTCCATTGAAGATGATGACCGATGGAGAAGGCCAGTTTCTGTGTCAGTCCCCGAAAATATCGATGCAGTTCATGACATGATTTTATCAGACCGTCGAATTGGGCTAAAACGGATATCTGAAGCACTGAATATTTCATACGAACGCGTTCATCATATGGTTCACGTCAATTTGGACATGAGAAAAATTGCTGCAAAATGGATCCCCAAATGTTTGAATGTTGACCAAAAGCGTGCAAGGGTAGAAGCATCGCGTTCGATTTGTGCTCGATTTGAAAACGATGTAGACTTCTTAAACCGAATTGTTACTATGGATGAGACTTGGGTACATTTCTACGATCCAGAAACAAAGCAACAATCGATGGAATGGCGACACTCTGGTTCTCCAAGACCTAAGAAGTTTCGTGTCCAAAAATCTGCTGGAAAAGTTCTTGCTTCAGTTTTTTGGGATTGCCATGGAGTAATCATGATTGATTTTTGGATAAGGGTAGAACAATAACTGGAGATTACTATTCGACATTACTGACCACTCTACGGGAAAATATTAAAGAGAAAAGACGCGGAAAGCTATCCAAAGGTGTTTTGTTTTTGCAGGACAACGCCCCTGCACACAAATCTCATGTTGCCATGCAAAAATTCGTGATTTAGGGTTTGAATTACTAGAACACCCCCTTATTCAACCGATTTGGCTCCGTCCGACTATCACCTCTTTCCTCAACTGAAAAAAAGTTTAAAAGGTCGTACATTTTCTTCCAACAAGGAGGTAATAGAAGCTGTGGAGGTCTGGTTTGCAGAGCAAGAAGAAACATTTTTTGAAAGGTCTAGAGACGTTGCAGGTTTGCTGTAATAAATGTATTCAATTAAGAGGAGAATATGTTGAGTAATAAAATATTTTGACATTAATATTTTGTTTGGTTCTATAGTAGGCTAAAATTTTTCAATATGTCCTCGTATGCAGCTGGAATTTTGCATATAGGCTAAAAATTGCACTTAGAGAAACTTTTTCTAGTAACTTTTTTTGGTACTTTGAGAAATAACAACATTTGGATTAAAAAAATAAAATAGGAAAGATGCAAATCACGTGGCTACTAATTTTTGGTAAATTTTTATCTTGATCGAAGCACAAATTCATTCTCGAGTCAAATTTTGAATTAAGAGAGCATGATGAGAATTTTATGTAATCCTATTCTCCATTACGAAGAAACTATGTCTTAATGCCAACACAACAAATATACCGATTACACAAAACTTAAATGGTCATCAAAAAAATATTAACTTGCTACAACACAGATAGACTAATCGTTTGGGGAGGGACGACTGGATCGCCTGTTTTTAGTTTCGTGGCTTGCGCATTTGTTATGTTTGAGGAGTTTTTTGACTGGTTTAACTTGTTCTTGATTCTAGAACTGTACAAGTTTTATATACAAATAATTAACCAGTTCCTAAATTCCAACTTGCACCGACACTAAATTGAACAGATATACGTCAAAAAGCCAATGAAAATATAATGTCGGTCCGTATAAAAAATACAGAATCGGAAAAAATTAAACAATGATCAACTATATCCAATTGAATAAACAAGAAAATATCAAAGAAGTTAAATTAAAAAAACAATCTGCAGAACTCGGCTCTTTGACTGCAAAAGCAAATTTGCAGACAGCTGAATTAAAATTAAAAAAAGGAAAAGACATATTGCTGTAGGTTAGGTTTCTACGACAACAAAGTGGACGTACGGTTTGTTAAGTATTTAATTAAACAAAAGATATAATATATCATCTAAGAAATCAAATTGACGTTTTAAATGCAAACATTGGAATCTAAAATTAAAAGTGTACTTTTCAATAAACTAGCAAGACAGGGTCAAGATCGCATACTTAACCCCGTTGATATAAGTGCATCAAACGCTTTAAAAGTTAATCTACCTAATAATAACAAAACCCAAAATACTACTTCGACAACAAATAATAATCCAAAAGCTAAAATCATAGCATCTGATCAATTTAATAAGTGCACGGTAGCCTCATTTTCAAAAGACTAAATTGTTATGACTAATTCTGATGCGGTAGAAAGAAATGATTTGGTTACTGTTAGTAAAAAACGCAAAAGACCGATTGGAATAATTGGCAAAAATTCAGCTAGTACAAAAAATTTGGAAAATACTATCTTAGGGGTTCCTAAGACAGTGGCTCTCCATGTTAGCAGATTAACCCCTATTACTATTAGGGAAGAGGATTTGATTAAATTTATAAAACAAGATTTTCCTGAAATCAAATGTGTAGCATTGAAATCATTAAACCCGGATTTATCCTTCAGAATTTCAATTAACGAAGAAAATTTTCCAAATGCTATGTATGAGTGTATTTGGCCTAATCATATAAGTGTCGTTTTTTATTCAAAAGAAACAAACCAGAAGAGAACAAGATTTAATTTTCTCTACGGCTGGCGGGTTAAAGCATCCAAGATTCTACGTATTACAATTAAATATTCAATCGGTAAGAAATAAATTACTCAAAATTTTGTGAGTACTTCTAATAATTATGATGTTATTTGTTTGTGTGAACACTTCCTTGACATTAATGAGGTTGATAACTTCATCATAGATAAGTACAAACTTGTGTCTTATTATTGTAGAATACCCATCGTGGTGGAGTGGTGATTTTTGCAGGAGCAATTTAGATTTTATATCTTATGACGAAATTAACAGTATGTCTGTTGAAATGCATTGTGAACTTTCTGCGGCCAGATCAATAAAATGCAATTTATTAATTGTATCGATTTACCCGCTCACTTGACTACTTTTTAAATGTATTAAATAATGTATTTGTTAAAGTAGTTATTTTAAAGATAACATAATATTGAATGCTGATTTTAACAAAAAAATTTACAACAGTTCTTCTATAAAGTTTCCTAAGTTCAATGACTTCATAAATTCACATTCATTCAAATTAACTGTTAAAAACAAAACAACACAAAAAATTGCATTGACAACATAGTGATAAACTTTGAAGGTAAATATACAACTAAAGTGTTTGATCTCGGTCTATCAGATCATAGAGTCTTGGAGATTGATGTTGATTGTAATCAAAAACCTAAAATTAGCGAAAAAATAGCTAAGCCGCATTACAAACCCATGAATATGTTAATGATTGTCGAAATGTGAGTGAACAGAAATGAAAAAAAACCTGTATTTGTTGACTCTATAATAGTATATTAAGAACGAGTTTCTAAGACGCATTTTATAAGACAGTACAGTTTCGAACACGAGCCGCGAATCGCCGAATTTTCTGAAACGAATTCTTTATACTATTTTGGGTTTTTCAGATTAATTTTAAAATAAAATTTCGCGAGTTTTTTAAATTTAGGGAATTTTGAAGATAATTGGTAGGGTGGCTAGTTTAAGTTTAATTAGTATATACATTTATCATTCGTTTAATTGAAAAAATGGTGGAAATAAAAAATAAGTAGATAAATAAATCTGTTGAACATTAATTAAGATGTAAATTAACGCACGCTGAACGTAACGACAGCTTTGAGGTTTAATATCAAATCAGTGTTACCACCGTTCGGAATAAAAAGTGTTCAATTTCTATAAAAGAACTCATTTGTGTGCTTTTTATAGCTTTGTAAGCCACCCAAAATAGGAAAAATATTTTGTTGACCTGTCTTTTCCTATTGTCAGTAGTAGAATTAGTTCACCAAAAAATTGTTGATTTGATTAATCTAAGCAGAACTCGAGATAACTTGTGTTTATTAAAGAAATTATACAAAGACTCAAATGATCAACACTTGAAATGTCAATTTAACACAGCAAAATCTCAATATAACAAAGAGATTAAACAAAGCTAAAAGAAACTACTACAGTTTAATTATTAAAAAAGTACACAATAAAACAGCGACTGTTTGGGATATTATAAACTCTAACAGAAAAAATTTAAAAAATGTTTAATTCTATATTTTTGATACTAACAAGTTAAATAAGCATTTCGTAAATGTTCCAGTTGAAATCTCAAGTCAATTGAACAATACTTCGGTTACCTTCAATACCAAAATGAAGCGAAAACGAGATTTTCCTCCATTCGCATTCAAAGTAATTAGTTTTTCTTAGAAATGTTATTCATAACATGAAAAATAAGAAAAGTGAAGACCATTTTGGTATGTCAATGTTTTTAATCAAAAAAATTATCTTAATACCACTAATAAAATTAATTAACCTATGTCTAATCGAAGAAATTTTCCGGAGTCCCTTAAAATTTCTAAAGTAATTCTTATTCATATAGGGGTTAGTTAAACCAGTGACTATGAATCCTAAACTTTCAACCCTTTTAGTGGGAGCCAATACCGATAGATGTCGTGTGCATGTTTATGAAATCTTTGTTAAATATTTCAATAATTAAACACACTAATAAACGAATTAAAATGATTTTTAATAAATTTTAATGTTTATTAAATTATTTATGGTTACGCTTCTGTAAGTGGCGTTGCGAGTGGCAATGCGACTCCTATTGTTCCCCGACATCTATCGGTATTGGTCCTCAATTAAAGCGGTTGAAAGTCTAGAATATATAGTCACTGGTTAAACCTAATTATTTTAGACGTATTTCTCTTGTTCAGTAATTTCTAAAAATTCTGAAAACTGTCATGAATAAACAAATCCACCAACATTTTGAAGAATACGATTTATTTTACTACCTACAATTCGGTTGTAGAGCTAACAAATGTACAAATAATGCAATTGTTCAACTCTCCGTGTCATAATAGAAACGACAGAAGATAAGTAATACGTTGGCTCAATGTTTTGTAATCTGCAGAAGGCCTTAGACTGCGTCTCACATTTAGTGCTTATTAAAAAATTAAGTTACTACAATTTCAATGTAGTCAGCTGTAACCTAATTTAACTAACAGATCTCAATATACAGTTGTAAATAACGCACCTTCCAAGGTGGAAAATATGAGTATAGGGTTTTCACAAGGGTCAGTGCTAGGACCGACTTAATTCCCAACATACATTAACGATATTGCTAATCACTTATCAGCAAATAATTTCATATTATTTGCTGATGATACAACGATTATTACGGCCAACACTGATCTAAATGTGGCAAAAGGAAATCTGCGTTTCCAAACTCCATATGTCCGTTCTACAGTATTCTGAGTCCTTATATGGGAGGTTTTGTAAATTAACAAAACCTCCTATAATGACAATTAAATTTTATCTAAAACTAGTAACAAATATCAAAATTTAAAAATTTTTTATAATAAATTTGACCATATTGTTCACAATCACAAATAATACGTAGTAACAATATTCATTAATTTCGTAAAGACAAACTTATTATTAAAACATTTTGACCAAAATCAAGAATAATTAGCAATGTTTTTACAAACACAATGAACCGTATTCACCGATGTTTTTGAATCATTCTCTAAAAATTAGTTTCAGTCAAAACTACTTTTACCTTATTCATACACATAATCATGGTTATGTGTATAACCATGTTTAAATATACAACTAAATTTGTGTTTAAATACAGTTTGCAGTAATTTTTGAGTTTAATGTAGCGGTGAATAGTTTAAATTTAAAATTAATTTTAAAACTACCTCTAATAGTTATTTATGATACAAGTGTGTGGAGTAAGGCGGACTTTAAAACACGAGCCGTAGGTGAGTGTTTTTACCGCAAGGAGTGCATAAAAGTCCTTCACACAGGAGTCTCATACACTATTTTATTGACGTCAGAACTAATTTTTGCAAATAGAAAGAATTATACAACATTCGGTTTTACTTTTGTTTATTTCGAGTCTACGTTGCCAAACAACTTGGACAACAAAAATCGTTTAATAATGGAACTTCCATTTAAATTACATTGCACTTTTACACACGATTTTATTTTTTTATGCACGATTTATTTAAAAGTAGCATTTCACATACAATTATTATGTAATTAATGTACTGATTATAGGTTAGACGTAGATATGAAAAAATGTTGTGTGCACTTGTTACACAAATAACTATTGTTACATTAGTTTCATAATTTTAAAATTTGTATATACTGTGTTGTTGTTTGAGTTGCATATATGTCCCAAATTCAAAATTAGGGGAAAAATTAAACTTTTGTTGTTAGTCTTTATCGCATTATCGTTTCTTTTTGAAAACTTATTGTAAATTATTTACTTGTTTGTTTTTGTTGGTGCAATGATGTCTTGATATATAATTAGTATTAACATAATTGCATTAGTTTGGATTTTATCGAGGCATCATTAAAATATTAGGAAGCTGGTCGTTAGTTAATAATTAGTTGCATTGACTTGTTCCTAAACTGATTTCTTAGGTTTTACTGCACCACATTTCGACAATTTCTTAGATAATCCATATTCCATCTTTGGTGAGTTTTACAATTGTTTAACTATTTAAAGTAACAATCCCACTTTTAGGCTTTTAGTTTGGGGTTTTATTTAATTCTATTAATTAATGAATCTCTATTTTACATATAAATAAAATTAGGAAAGGAAAGTTAAAGACGTTGAATCAACACATGTTGTGGCAAATGGGTATATGATTGGTACACCTCGAGTAATTAGCGTCTTCTTATCTAGCCGAGCATTTTACCATCTACGATCCCTGAAGGAGGCTACACCTGGGAGGACCAATTCTTTATTTATTTATCTATCGCCGTCGGTGTCTAAAACGACGATGATTGGTATCTGGAGGCCGTTTTAAGGTACTTCGATAACTATAAATATTTTTATTACGTTTGGTTATGTTTATCTTGTTTTTTTAAGATCTTTTTTTATTTACTGGAAACTAGTAGCAAACCATTTTATTTTGTTTTTTTTTAATTTCAGTTCTCTATATTTTATTTATTAAAACTACACTATCATTACAAATACTTCAATTAAAGCCGTCATTGTTGACCAAGTTTCCTTGAAAGAAGTTGCAAAAATGGATGGTATCCTTTCCGAATTTTTGAACAGACACTTTAAAGCCATGTGCAGTCTTTTCTTTAAAATTTTGTAGACAGTTCTTCTAGGGATACGTATTATTTGAGTTATTTTGGAACTCCTTACTATTCTTTAAGTAATTAGTTTTCTCAACCAAGTTGAGTCTTCTGTAGGAGTATAAGGATGAGGGAAATCAGACAACCATCAAAAAGTTCTGCTGTTTTGCCAACGTTTCGACCGGTTTAGTCGGTCTTTATTTCTTATACTATCAAACTATTTGCTAGAGCCCTTAATAAAGACCGGACTAAACCTGTCGAAACGTTGGCAAAACAGCAGAACTTTTTTATGGTTGTCTGATTTTCCTCATCCTTATACTCCTACAAGCTCAACAGGTTGAAAACTAATTACTATTACAAGTATTTGAGCTAAAATGCAATTCACTAAAATTTTTTGATTTTCTACTACAAGAGCTTCCACATTTTTAATAACTTTTAAAACAATGGTTGTCTTTCTTGCAAACCTCCCATCTTCTACATTTTCTGTCGTCCAAAAAATATGTCATATTAATAGATTTTCTCTTCTTTTTTCATTTTTTAATTATAAAAATAATTTTTTAAAAAAAAATTTTTTTTAACAAAAAAAACTTATAAAAACAATAAATAAGCTCTCTAATCAAATAATATTTTATATGAGAAGCAATTTCACAGCGAACTAAGGATGTAATTCTTTCTAGACCTAGACCTAAAATGGATATCCGAAGAAAAAATCCACTCACATTAAAAAAAATTGTACATATAGACAATATTATGTTTATTAATTGTTTTTATTTTTCCAACAGTAAAACCTTGCGTTTAGAAATTTTAGTAATGGTGAGAGCCGATTAAAAACACCTCGTATTTCTATTTCGCCAACGTTTTCATCCACTAGTGACTGGACAAAAATATTTTTAAGTAATTAACGTCTACAAAAAAAATTAAATATTAATCAAACTTTAAATAACGACAAAACAATTGTTTGTTGGTCATTATTTATCATGCATATAAGATAGCTACTGATTTTCTTACACTATTTCTTTGGGTTTCTAGAAAATGATCGGTTTATTTTCGATCAAAACATTGACGATGTAGAAGTACGAGATGTTTTTAATCAGTCTCACCACTACTAAAACTTCTAAAAGGAAGGTGTCACTTCTGGAAAGAAACGACACTATAATGCGCTGCATTTAAGCTTAGTCGGCTCTCACTTGGTCAAAGTTTTCGCTTAGTAATCCTCCACCTGGTTAAAGTTTTGGGTGCTTCCTTTTCTTTCTTCAGTATAAATATTTAAATTTATATTGTAGATTATTACTCATCGTAATTATTATCTACTTTAATTTCTTTGAAGTCTATTTATTTTACAATTTCAAATATAGTTTTTTAGTATATATATATATATATATATATTATCAGAAAATCCTTCTACCTTTCGGTGTCGGATTGTACAATTATTTACATTTTATTAGATTAATTTCTATTCTACGTTTATAAATTTCTTCCATTCCTTCTTGTTGTATGCCATCTCTTCTGCTTCTCTCCATGTTTTTCCTTTTTCTTCTAGTATTCTTCCTACTTCCCCATTCCATGTTTTTCTTGGTCTTCCTCTTTTTCTATTTTTCATTATTCTTGTCTTCCAAATTTGTTTTACTGGTGTTTTGTCGTTGATTCTGACTAGGTGACCCCACCACGACAGTTGCTTCTTCTCTATGTGTGTTAGTATGCTTTCTACCTCCAGTTCCTTTCTTATGTCTGTGTTTCTTATTCTATCTCTTCTCGTTATACCTTTTATTTTTCGTAAGTATCTCATTTCGGTTGCTTGTATTTTGCTTTTCTCTTGCTCTGTGAGTACCCATGACTCGCTGCCGTAAGTTAGTATTGGTCTATAAATGGTTTTAAATATTTTTGTTTTGGTTTCGATCGATACTTCTCTCTTATTTAAAAATTTTGTTTTTAGTGCGTAAAACAACCCATTTGCCTTCTTAATTCTATTATTAATATTTGCTTCCTGTGATCCTTTCTCGTCCAGAATTTCTCCAAGATATTGAAAGTGATCCACTTGTTCAATTCTTTCTCCGTCAATCTCTATCTTCGTTTTCACATTTTCTTCTCCAATTACCATTACTTTTGTTTTACTTTTTATTAACCTTCATTCTGTTCTCTTTCAAAACTGAATTCCATATATTTAAATTTGTTTGTAAATTTTTTTCATTTTCCGCAATCAGTACCACATCATCCGCGTATAATCCTTCAGATACATTAATTCTTTGTAAATTCAGATATCCAATTGTCATCTTTTTTGTTTTCTTTTTACAATTTTTAATTATTTCATCCATGAATAGTATAAAAAGCAGTGGGCTTAGACTACCCCTTGTCTTAATCCCATATTTGTTCTAAACGTTTCCGATATTTTGTTGTCCCTTATAATTGCGTTCCGGTTATGTTTGTATATTGCTTGAGTTAGTCTTATAAGTTTTGTATTTACATGTCTTTCTTTCATTAGTCTCCATATTGCGTTTCTGGGTACCGAATCGAATGCTTTTCTAAATCCAAGAATGCCAAATAAATCATCCGTTTTTCTTTTCGTGCTTTTTCGGTGATTTGTTTTATTGTGAATATGTGATCCTGTGCGCTTCGTCCTCGTCTGAATCCACTTTGTTCTTCTTCCATTGTCTCTTCGATTACCTTCCTGATTCTTTTTCTATTATTTTTCTAAAATTTTCATACATATATTGAGTAAAGTTATTCCTCTATAGTTATTACATTCTTTTACATCTCCCTTTTGTGTATTGGTACGATTAGCGATGTAGTCCACTCCACTGGTATTTCTTCTTCTCTCCACACTGTGTTGTATATGCTTAATAGTGCATCTCTTCCCCGTTGTCCTATATTCTTTATCATTTCTGCCGTTATTCTGTCGCATCCAGGGGCTTTCCCGTATTTTAGCTCTTTTATTACTTCTTCAAGTTCTTCCATTCTTATTGGTTGTTCTTCTGTTTCTCTTTCTAGCTTGTCGATTTTCATTTCTTTTTCTATTTGTGTATTATTTAGTAATTCTTCAAAATGTTCTTTCCATCTTTCCATTATCTTTTCGTCTTCTGTTATAATTTTTCCGCCTTTGCTTTTTATTGTTTTTGTGTTCAGTGCGTTCTCTTTTCTTAACGATTTCAATGTTTTATAAAAGAGTTTTTGGTTTCCTTTTGAGTCTTTTTCCATTTTTCTCCAAATGTTTTCCATTGCTCTTGTTTCGCGATTTTGATCATTTGTTTAGTCGTTTCTCGTTCTTTCTTGTATCTTCTGTATTTTTCTCCTGTCTTGTCCGATAAGTAACTTCTCCATGTTTCTTTCTTTTTCTTAATTTGTGTCTTAATTTCTTCTGTCCACCATGATGTTTGTTTTTTGTTATTTATTTTCCGTGCTATCCCGCATATTTCTTCGGCTGTAGTTATTATTATGTTTTGAAGTATTCCCAACTGTTTTCCACGTTTCTTTCTTTAATTTCCTTTTCATATCCTTCAAGTTTCTTGCTTATAGTTTCTTCATATTTATCGGCTACTTCCCTATCTCTTAGTTTATAATGTTTGATTGATTCAAACTGTACCAATTCGTTATTTTCTTTATTAGCCTTCTGTTTCTTCTCTTGTATACTTTCTCTAATTTTAGCCACTACCATATAGTGATCGCTGCCAATTTCTGAACCTCTTTTCACTCTAGAATCCATTATCATCCTTCGATTTTTTCTTTCTATTAGTATGTAGTCAATTAATGATTTTTCGTTTCTGCTTCTCATCTCTCTTGTAAATTTGTGAATTTCTTTATGTGCAAATAATGTATTTGATATTATTAAATCATTTACAATGCAAAAGTCTAACATTCTTCTTCCGTTATTGTTTCTATTTACTTCTCCATACTTTCCCAGTACCGCTTTATATTTCTCATCGGTTTTACCCACTCTGCTATTAAAGTCTCCTATAATATATAATTTTCCCTTTGCTTGTCCTATTATTTCTGTTAGATCGTTCCAGAATTTATCTTTGTTCTCTTTCTTGTCGTCTTCATTTGGTCCGTATATCACCACTACTGTCTTGTTAATCTTTGTTACGTTTTCTAAGAATTCTACTGACAATATGCGCTCATTATACGCTTCCCAGTTTTTAATTTGATCATCTAATTCTTTCCTAATTATGCATCCTACTCCTGCTGCTGCTCTTGTTTCTTTTCTACTCCGCTGTGTATTATTATATTGCCGTTTTTAAGTTTTCCTAAGCCTTTTCCCTTTTTCTTTGTTTCCGTCATTCCTAATATATCTACCCCCGTTTTTCGAATTCTTCCTCTAATTCTATTTCTTTTCCATTTATGCTATTAATATTCCATGTTGCTATTTTCCATATTTTACCCTCTAGTTTGTTAATTTGCATATTATTGTTCGTTGCCGTGTCCGTTTCGAATTACCCACCCATTTGTTTTCCTCTGTTAGTTTTTTGCTGCTAAATTCCCTTCCTTCGTTGCTTCGTATTTTATTCCATTTATCGTTAGAGTTTTATAGCCTATTTTTACAGTATTTCCCTTTTCCTTCTCTTCTCTTGCCTTTTTCTGATTACCGCCTGGATCTGCTGTTCCTTTTTGTTAAATCGCTGTCTATGAAAATCGGTTTTTCCCTTAATTTGTATTTATTTTTTAAAACTAATAGTTTGTCTTTAAACGACCCCATTTTCGCTACCACTATGCTTTTTTCTCCTTCTTTCCTTATAGGTAATGCATTATCTATCTTTACTTTTTACGCCTATGTACGATTCTAGAACCTGTTCTAAATGCTGATTTAGTCCTTCTTCTTTCCATTCGACATTTTTAATAACTATATTATCCTTTCGGGCTTCTCTATCTTTTTCTCTAAACTTTCTTCGATTTCTAGAATCCGTTCTTTTAACATTTTTCTTTCTGCATCCCATTGTTTTTCTTTATGACTCATTTCTTGTTTTAGGTCTCTTACTTCCTCTCTTAACTTAGTAATCTCATTTTTAAACTCTTCTCTCATCTCCTGAACATCTTTTCTCAGTTCCCTAATAGCGGCTATTACGTTTTCCATGTCTGTTTGGTTTTCGGTTGTTATTTTTGGTTTGCTTAGTTTTATGGGCGATCTTTGAATTACTTTACTCTTTTTGAATACCTCTTGTGAGCTTTCCTCTTCCGGTTGTTTTTCGGTTTGGTTTGCCGTTCTTTTCCTCTTCAAAAATTCTTCAATCGAACCCGTACTAGACCCTCTGACTCGGTATTTGTTTGCATTCATTAAATAAATTTCTCCTATTTGTATGCAACCAACCTTGCTATTGTTGTATACACGTATTACGGATAAAGTAGGTCAGCTTAATTTTTCCAATTTACTTCTTTTATCTACAATTTTGACTTTATATATATGTTTATAAATGTTACTTGCCTGTTTATTTAATTGTATTTCCTTGATTCCAATTTTAAATTCTTAATTTTCACTAGTTTAAACTATTTCTTTAAACCAGCGTGGCAAGAGCGTACATGCGCTATTCACTACCGATTTAGTAAAATTCTATATAAATAGTAAAAAGCTATAGTGTCACATTTTTTCTTTATACTAGTTCTCAAGGTCACACTTGTTTTTCAATACTTTTTATACCTTATTACGTTTACACAAAGAGTATATCCTACCATAAAATAGGAATAATTTATTTAACTAAATAAATTTATTTTTTTTCAGTAGTATTTTTTTGAGATGAATATTATGTAATCATGGTAAATAAAATGGCACTAGCATATTAATGGCCAATATTTCTGTTTGTGATTAAGGTTAATTTTTGTTAATGACAAGCAGACAATGGTTATTACCATGACAGTAAACCCAAAATTTAAGTTAACCCATAACTGAAACACTACCTAATTTTGTTTCAATTAATATACTTCTGGGTCAATCCAGGCCAAGTGGTCCAGCACTAGTTGCTTGACCATCTCAGAAAAATATGATACTTGCTGGGTTTATTCCTTAGCATGTAGTAAGCTTAAAAATATTTTTTTGAAATTTTTTTGAATGACAGCTATTTTGTGTTATGCCGATCGTGGTTTTTCGTGTTTGTAAGCATCTGCGGTTTTTGAAATATCTCAGCAATGGGTTGCTGTAGGCCTATCAAATAAAAAGCATTGAGTTCAGTACACTTTGGTCTACAAATTGAACTTATTATCACTTGGCTTCATGTGTCTTTGTTAAATTTTTTAAGTATTGAAAGTTTTTGTTTTAAAATTTAAAAATCTAAATTTTCAATAAATAAATCTTCTAAGAAGGGACAGTTTTTCATCCCTAATATTTTTTTGTGCTTTTACAATTTATAGTAGTGTAATTGTTTATAAAGTTTCAGTAGTGAGAAGTTACCCTTAAAAAGTTACAAGTTTTTAAATAACTGATTTTTGAAAAATTTTCACGTTTTGACCTGCAATATTTTGGTTGGGGAACCAGAAAAAACCTGAAAAATTCACATTTTAAGTATCTTTATAGTAGTAAACTTCAAGTTTGAGATTCAATTGGAAGTTAGTTTAAAAAAAATAACTAATAGCCTATGATAAAAAGAAGTTTTTTATCATTCGCGCCTACAACTTAAAGACTGAAAGAAATAACTCTAGATCAATACTTTAAAAATGAAAGTCCTGTCATTAACCTAATACGAGGGAAATAATTATGTCCAACCTGTTATACAAAGGTATTTGTGGCTAACAAAGATAGGGCTAGTGATAGTTCTGATGAAGAATTTTGTAATTTAGAAGAAACAATAACAAAAGTAGACTGAACTTGTAAAATCCGTGGTGTATCTCCTGCAAGTAAAATTAGGAAATTAAATAAAGAGCAGAGGGCGTCTGCTTTGAAAGCCAAGATTGAGAAAGTTTCAACTTCAATTAAAAGAAATTTAGAAACCTCTTTTCAAAAGAAAATTAGTTTAAACCCAGAAACTAGTTCACATAATTTGCCCACAGAATATAAAGATTTGGTTGAAAACCTAAAAAATAAATGTGAGATTTTAAATAAAGAAGAAAAGATTAAGATTATTAGTTTACTGCCAAATTCTTGGAGTAAGGCAAAAATAAATAAGTGATGAATTCAAAGTGTCAGAACGCTTAGTTCTTTTATTCATAACAATAAAAATAAAACAACAATTAAACTGAAATGACAATTGATTTATTTTCTAAAAATAAGCTAGATTTTGTAAGATAAATGATACAAAATTTTTGGTAATAACCGATTTTAGCGCCACAGTTACATTAAGATCCTGAAAGGCTGTTACAGTCATTTTCTTATAGTTTTTCACTTTTCTTGTTTGCATTTTAATATTTGTTGAAGGTTACTAATATAAAATATTTGAAAAGTGATTTGAAAAATTCAGAAGTGCGCAAAATAGAGCAAAACCAAAAGAAAAATTCTATATTTTTCAGTTTAATAATTTATATTTATATAAAGAGCGTAAGTGACTAAAAAACGTGTTACTGTAAAGATTATCGTATACTTTGGGTTAAATAATCCTATTCTTGCATCAAACTGACGTCATTTTAGTGTCAGAGTAAGTCGTTGGTGTACGTGCATAAACTAGTAAAATTTAATGGATTAATGTTGGTCAACTGTCATACTTCCCGACATCTGTAACTAAAGTAACAAGTATATTATACTCAAATTGTATAAATGAAATCAATTACTGCAAAAAATAGTAAAAACACTCGTTACAATTTGTATTCCAACAGATTTCTGCCACTTGAATGAATGTCTATATTATTTTCTCGTTTTTCTGATAATGTACTTTAACTTCGTCGACATCAATCAAGAAATAGGTCAAAAACCTTCTTTACGTCTTAATACACAAACGACTGTTGTGGTTTTTATTAACTTTATGTACATGAAGTGTTACATGTTAATGTACCTAAAATAATTATTTTGCGGTAATGAACATGCCACAAACGGTTTTTTTTTGATCAATAATAAGTTTAGTACAGATTTTACCAAAGGTTATTGGATAATGGCATATTATTGATATGTTACATGTGGTGTTGGATAATATTCATATACTAATGTTTTTGATTATTTAATTGATGTTAATGTTTTGAGAAATTATATGTATTAATTTTTGATAATAAGTTTAGTGAACAGATTCTAATTATTACCGTATCATATACTTACTTCTACACACCTTTTAGTTTATTTTAAAGATTGCTTGTAATAATAGTGTCAACATAACTTACAAATAACGTCAAAACCAAGTTTGTTCTTTACATATTTAAGTAAAACGTGATTGGTAAAGTTAACTAAAATAGGTGATTGTGTTTTTTTAATATCCGGTTTAACAGGAAGTTATGTTTATAAAATGTCTTCAAATAAGACGCCAAATCTAATATGAATGTAATGTGAATATAATGTGAATCTAAATTGATACAAAAACATTTCTAACTACAACAAAGTTAATTAGATAAAGTTGTATTAAACAACAAATGTCACAATATTAGTTTTTAAATCAGGGAAACCAAGATTGAACACTAATTTACACTGGACACTAAAAGACTAACCCTTTTCTAAATTATTTTAAAAATTTTACTAGATTATGTTAAATGTACGAATATTTCGATGACGCAATGTGTACCTATCTACAAATGTGGTTTAAGATCATGAGTAGTAGTATTTCGGTTTAACTTTCATTTTGTCAATTATATATATGTGTGTCAACTATGATTTTAATAAGCTTTAAACGAATATGGCAGACAATTTCTAAAGCAAAAAGTATGTTAGGTATTCGAATTGTAACATTATTTTTTTCCTGACTGCGTTTTGTTCGTCCATTTGAGTGTAAAAGTAAAAATAAGATCGGAAAATAATAAAACAAAATTTTGTTTTATCGTATTTAGTAACCTATTATTATGTGTTTCTTGCAAGTTCATATTGAAATTAAAGAATATGGTGTGTTATTTAGGTCAAAGTGTGTCATAATATTGTATTGGGGCAATATCTATTTTCTGTAAACTATGTTTATTGCAGGTCGTTAGTGGTTTACATTTCCTTGTGGTACCACAAATGAATTGTAACAAATTTAAAACTCTTATTCGCAAGTAGTACAATTTGTTTAATGACTATGTAACTACTTCAATCGTTTGAAATTTGTAAATTATTATTATTAATATTCTAGAAGAACGGTTTTTTCTAGAAGTCAATTAGTCTATTCAAATTAGAAAGTTTTGTTTGATATCGAATATTTACAATTTCACATGTGCTTTCCAAACATAAAATAAAATAACATTTTTGAAATAATTTTTACAAATTTTTCAGACAAGTTCTTACTTTCAGGTCTGTATATTATCTGCATATTATAAATATTACACCGGAGAGTTCCTATAATTTAAAATGGTTCTTCGTATGTGAATTAATTTTATCCTCTTATTAATGGAACCCATTTGTATAAGGTAACATAACATTATTTTTTAGAAAATACCTAGAAAATTAGGAACTGCAGCATTTAATAAACCAAAATGTATAATACTAATATCAAAATAAGTGCTGAAAATATCCTTCTCTTACCTCTTGTCAATAAGCTAGACAAAATTTAAATAATTGCAAAACATTGTCAATTGCCTCCGGACTGATTACTTGAATTTAATTTATTACTATCTTTTAAGTCGTCAATATCTATGTGGTTTACTTCTATAAACTTTACTTTTCAGATAACCCCATCAAAAGTTGAGATGAGTTAAATCACGATATGTAGCCGTCCACTCTATTGACTCCCTTTTGCCAATCCATCTGTTGAGGAAAACGTCGTTTAAATACTTGTTACGCATATGCGGGGGTGCTCCATCCCCCGTATGAGTTGCATCGAAGAAATATAGTCCAAAAATTCAGCTATTCATTATTCCCGTCCAAACGTTTACTTTTTGTGAAAACTGATTATGAACTTCTCTTGTCTAGTGAGGATTTACTGGTGCTCAGTACTTACATTTTGTCAGTTTACCTCCCTATGTTGCTTTGTCTGAGAAAGCTATTTTCACTATTTTCACTTCTAGAAACACTGATGAGTGACGAAACACAGAGAAAAATTAGTAAATAACAAATTACAACTTAAATTCAGTAAAGACACAGATGTAATGTGTTGGCGGTTATTATCACGCCGACAAACGATAACCGTTTTTCTAGGTCCGAAGAGGATGCGATTGATGAAACGTTAATTGATTTAAGGAACAGTGTTCATCAATACAATGAAACATTTTCATCATCAAACGATGACCGTTTTTTTGGGCGCGAAGGAGAATGCGATTGATGAAAAGTTAATTGATTTAAGGGACAATGTTCATTAATACAAAGAAAAATTTTTTTCATCATTTTTTGTATCAATGAACATGTTTCTTAGTATAATGTATAATACTATAAATTGTTCATTGAACATTAATTTAAGAAAGCCGTTGACGTAATTCGGGGGTAGCAAGGGGTGGCAGTTGCATATAAATAACCCCTTATAGCCTATAATACCGTTTTCATTGTTATTAAAAAAACAATAGTAAATGCTGTTTAACTTTTAAAAACAATTGTCGTGCAAATAACTTAAATGTTACATACTATGACAGTTCATTTAAACGTTAATGCGATTGCACTACGATTGTTTTAATAAGTTAAACAGCATTTTGTTTTTTTAACAAGTTCTTGTATAAGTTGGAGTTTTTCGGCACAAGTGGGCCATTTTAAAACGTTAGTGAAACAAAAATTTTAAGGCCGAAGAGTTGAAAACAAAATTTTTATTCATATTTAAAATTAGTTTGACGTTTCTTTGACATTTCATTAAATCACTGCAACGTGCGTTCAAGCAGGAGAAAAATTTCAAATTATGACAGTGTCGAACTAAAAAATTCTTTTATTGTATCTGAATTGTAATGCGCGATTAAAATATTTAAAAGCGCGCGTGCATATTCGGCCTTTTATCGCACTAGTGTTTTAACTGCTTTTTAAAACACGCTTTGTTTTAATCGCCTGTACAAGTTGGTTTTAAGAAGACACTTATTTTTTGGTGTCGTAGAGAATTAAATTCTGAACAAATTTTTAAATTTGACTATTTTTTAGGAAACACCTCCTTAAAAAGTTATTAATTAAACTAAAAAAAATGCCAACAGTTAACTGTAACGACTTGTGTGTGTTAAAGTGCAAAGCGCTATCTAAGTGATAGCTTTAATGCTTAAAACACACGTGTGTCGATAAAGCCACGATTAACTTGTGCAGAAGCAGACACGCAACGAAAGAACACCTGATGCAGCCAATCTTGGCTTTATCGACAACAAAATGACAAACGAAGACCGGAGATTCCTCAGATAATTTCAAGATAATTTAACTCAATTCACCTAGTCCGAAAATGCTTCCTGAGGGAGCTAGAGCTCTTTGAAGATGGCGCTTGGTAAAGTAAAAAATTAAAAGATAAACTTCGCGAACTGACAACAATTTGACAATGAAAAATGTAGGTTTTACTTTTGTTGGCAGTTCAGAGCCAACTAGTGCAAAAAGTATAAATTTAACTTTAATGACAAAAAAACAAAAAAATTTCAAATCTATTTTTCTTGGAAACGGTGTATCCTAATGACTTAAAGTAAGAGTACCTTTAAGTACGAGAATACCTGAAAATTTAATAATCTAGTGTCACAAATGCTTAAAAGTTAAAGACAAAAAAGTTATGCGTTAAAATAACCGTTGACCCACCCAAAACGAACGCCTATGACCGGTACTAGAAATTTGCAATTGATGGAATCGATTCATCTTTGAAGGCTAAACAAGCATACCAGTTTTTGCTTTTCTAAGTAGAAGCGTTCTGGAGGAATTTAAAAAAAAACCTTTACAAGGCGCCATCTTCAAAGAGCTCTAGCTCCCTTAGGAAGTATTTTCGGACTAGGTGAATTGGGTTAAATTGTCGTAAAATTATCTAAGGAATCTCCGGTCTTCGTTTGTCAGGAGAGTTTCTGGACACCCTGTATATACAACTCCCAAAAAAAGTGTCTTTCTAAAACCTACTCCTACCTAATCTCTCTTTAAAATAGGCACAATAAAAGCACGTAAATGCAGTTAACGATTTATTATTATGGTTCGTCAATACAATGCATATCTCTACTTTTCTAAGTGTTAAAAAAAGGTGTACCTAATTTTACTAATAATTGTTCATTTACTTAAGGAACAGTGATCATTAATATAATGAATTCATTTTTATCGAAACAAAATTCTTCGTGTTAATGAACGCATTCACTAATATGTGAAACGTTATATTATGTTAATGATTAATCATTCATTATTGTAATATACAATTTTTAATGACTCTGTTCATTGGATTAATGAATTTTTCAGTACAACAATAAACATTTTGTTGGATCAATATCCTAATAAAATCACTTTCCTAGTATTAATAGACCTTGTCTAATATTTTTGTACCCAAAGATATATTTTTGGTAACTCTCAAAAAAATTAACTTTTAGGGAGTGCTTTTATCTAAAAATGTATATTTATTAATTGATCGTTGAATGGAAGAGGCCTGATCACAACGCCCAATTTTTACAACGCCCAACCTAAAAATTGATCATAACTCCCAACTTGTGCATGTTGTCACCACACCCAACTATTTTCACAACTCCCAACTATATTTCTTTTTCATAACGCCCAACTTTGTCATAACTCCCAACCAGTGTATATTACAACGCCTGCATTTATAGCAGTTTGGCAACTTTGCTTTTTAATCATTACTTGGTTTGTTAATAACGTTACATGTTTTCATGTCATTGGAGTAAACGAGGTTGTTGGTAGATGTGTTTGGGGGTGAAAGACGTTGGTTGGTAGGTTACAGTTATTACAATTTTCTTCTTAAAATAATTACATGTTTTAATCTAATTTGTGGTAAACGGCGTTAGTTAGTAGGTGTGTCGGGGGTTGGTTGGTAGGTGACAGTTATAACAACTTTCTTTTTTAAAAAAATTACATGTTTTTATGTAATTTAGGTGTTGTGACCAGGAGGTGTTATGAACAAACTAAGTCATGGGTGAGGAGCAAGGTTGCCAAACTGCTATAAAAGCAAGCGTTGTGATATACACTAGTTGGGAGTTATGACAAAGTTGGGCGTTATGAAAATGAAACCTAGTTGGGAATTGTAAAAATAGTTGGTAGTTGTGACACCATGCACAAGTTGGGAGTTATGATCAATTTTGGAGTTGAGCGTTATAAAAATTGGGAGTTGTGATATGGACCCGAATGGAAGAACAAAACAATTATAATGCAGCGGGTATCTGTAAAAAAATAAAAACACTAAAATCTGCACAAAAAACTTTAACCGAACACGTGCTTCAATAGTTAATATATTATCACCGGCAGAGATCTGATATAGTGAAACACATAATATAATGATAATATCATTTTTTATAACAAGAGGACTTTGTAGTTTCAAATCCAACAGTTACGGCTAAAAAATATTGAAAGCTATTTAATAAAAAACGGTTTGAAAAAATTAAAAAAATTCCACGGAAAACTATAAATATTTCAAAAACTATTAACTAAGTTGATGCAGTAATTTTGGGTTTATTTCAATTTACGTATGAGGGAAATTTTCAGTTATATTTGCGCCGATCATTTTGCAGCGTCATGACAATATTAATAAATTGAGTCTAAATATTTTACTAATAGCATTCTAATACTTATCTCAAATACTTTACTAATATCTATTTAAAATATTTTACAAATATTTATTTAAAATGTTTCTACTTTATGAAAGTATTACGTTTAAATTTTTAATTAGCATTATTGACTAACAATATTATAATGTTTAGAGCGTTTTGAAAATATATTACAAAAAAAATTAAATATAATAAACTAGTATAAATCACCATGTTTGGCTAATTGATTTCATTATCAAAACCAAGCTTACGATTAACAGTTATGTGATCGTTCTAAAATCAATGTAATTGCAATCATTTCATTTGTAACGCGCTCAACATACATCGGATGTAAGAAACGATATAACAGCAGAAGATGTCAGTTGGCATGTTCTAGATTTTATTTATTTTAGAAATTAAGTACATATTCAGTTACATAATTTTATTATTGTTATGATTTAATTTTCTTTAGGCTTTAGTGAGAGCGGAAATGACCAGAAATGTGAAAATGCACCTAATCAAGTTTGAAACAGTTTAGTTTAAAATAAAGTTTAGTGTTACTTTGAGTTCTCTTTCGTTTCAAATTTTTACTCCAGGGCCCAACATATTTTTAAACATTTGGTTTTCTTTCCGTAATGTTTAAATTTTTAATTTCGATTCTAATTACTTCTCGAGTAGCCTACCGAAAATGTAATAGAAAGGTTTTCGAGACTTAAACACAGTGATTCAAAAAATGCTCGGACTAGTTGATTCTCTTTAGTGCCATCAAAGCTTTACCGTCTAATGGAGGTACACCTTTCCTTCAGGGTACCTCAAAAAGTTTAAAATGTCAGGAACTTTTAAATATAGATTCTAATGGTTAAGGAGAGTCAGGGAATTCTGCTAAATTTGATAACATTCTTAAAAATGCCATGAAATTCGTGGACTGGTCAGGGATATTGTAAGAGTATAAACTTCAGATTTTATTTCTAATTTACAAACAATCAACGATTTGGAAGAGAAAAAGAAGAAACTTGAAATTAATGTTGAACTAGATACAACGGCAATCGTAGGTACAACTTGTTAACGAATTTTGAAACATCACAAATTCCATCAATACAAAATTAAGTTGCTTCATAAGTTAAATGAATTTGACTGACGTAATGACTTTTGCAAGATTATTAGTAAACGTGTTTACAATAATCAAAAATTATTTTTTAATGTTTGTTTTGTAGTTTTCAGTTGAATGGTACAGTTAATCGTCATCGTGCCGTTATTGATTAGATTCAAATCATAGAATATTTCTCAAGTACATATGCAGCATTCCTAAAAACTAAACGTTTGGGAAGCATTTTAGTAATCATATTGTTGGCTCTTGATGGTAATTTGACAGCAGAGATGAATAGTACTATTAGAAAACATTGTTCTACCAACGTTAATTAATGCAACTGTGAATGATAAACAATACTTACAAGAACAATTACTATTTTAACAAGATGGAGCTCCTCAACACTATGCGTTGTATATGAGAGAATATTTATATGGAACGTTTCCAAATGGAAAGACTGGAAAGAGAGTTACAACACTGAATTGCTTTCACAATCGTTACTGTAAAGCTAATTGTCTGGTCTCTCAAGTTAAACGTTTAAAAATACGTACACTTTACTCTGTTGCCAACATGTTTGTTTTGTTTTGGTGGACCATGATAAGTGTAAACTTCGAACTCGGCTTTGCGGCCCCAATAGGCGTTCAGCATACAATTAATCCATAACCACACTACATATTATTTTACAAAATATATTTAATATTTTGAAAATTAATGATAGTTTAGTACTATCACAAACTTTTTAACTAAAAAAAGTTTCACGCAGAACTCGACATCACACCTACACTAGTAACGTATAGAAATAAATAAATAAATAAATAATTAAAAAAAGTTTGTATGTCTCCAACATTTAACATTTTACAATTTATAATATTTTATAAGGGAAAAACCAACAGGGCTCCTACCTGCTGGTTACTTAAAAATTAATTTAATAATGTTTGGTTCTTAAAATATTTATATAATAATAACTAAAATGAATGATATCTAAGGTTTTACTTATTTTTCAATGTAATCCTAAAAGGCAGTACTAATAAATTTTTAACGAGACTACATAATTGTTTTAAATGTTCCGCTTTTTTAAAAAAATTCTTTCAATACGTTGTACTTAAATAAATTTTTTATAGGCAAAATTTTTAATTAAAGGAATAAGGGTGCAGAGGGGGTCCTACTTGGAACATTAGATAAAATTTTAATCACTTTCTTTTGCAGTGTGATTAGTTGTCTTAAAGTTGTATCATAAGTTCCACCCTACGCAACTATGCCATATAGGTGATATAATTTTCGTAGAATAGGAGATAAAACTTTGGCTATAAAAGTTATGTGAGTTTTAAAAGAAAGTGTCGAGTCTATTATAACGCTTAAGTATTTTTGCTCAGTTACCATGTCTATTGTTTTGCATGTACAAGTAAAATTTATATTTTTATTAATACAGTCATGATGGTGATATTTTACTAATGTTGGTATAGTGCGATCAGGACTTGTTCTAGGATACAATTAAATTAGCTTAGTTTTGTTAACATTAATACTAAGTAAATTATAATCAAACCAATTAGACAATTTATTCATGTCCCTTTAAACAAGTTTGGCTACATCCTCCTACGTCAGAGCAGAGTAAGCTAGTGCTGTGTCATCGGCAAAAGCTGTTATATTACCATTTAATTTAAGATTTGCTAAGTCATTAGCAAAAACCAAATATGCTGTGGCTGATATGACTAAGATGCTGGTCTACTCTGACACACTGTAATCGATTTTTTAAGTATGTGCTGAACCAACGGTTGACACTTCCACGCACTCCTGCCATTTCAAGTTTATATAAAAGCATATTATGATCCACAGTATCAAAACCTTTTTTTAAATCAATAAATAATTATACGGTTTTCATTTTATTAGTAATATTTTTATTTATACAAACTAAAAAATTCATAATTGCTTTTGTGTTCCTAGTCCTCTAATGAATCCAAATTGTTAAGTTGAGAAAAAGTTTATAGAATTTAAATAGTTGATTACTCTTTTTAGAGTAGCACGCTCAAAAACCTTAGCAACAACCGATACTAGCGATATTGGGCTATAGTTATTTATGTCTCTACGGTCACCGGATTTATATACGGGAATGACAACAGAGCGCTTCAAAACTTCTAGGAAGGTACCTTGTTCATAATTAAGTATGTAAGAGGAACGGATATTTCAGTTGCAGCAACTTTCAAAATATCAGTTTTTATTTTATCTATACCAATAGATTTTTTATTTTGTAAACTTTTATTATTGTAATAATTTCATTTTCATCTACTGGTAGTAGGTACACTCATGAAATTTAAAACTTGGACACCACAATTTCTGTAAACAAAAGTTTGCACATTGTGAAGCGGGCTTAAGGGTATCATTTACAATTCTAACAGCAGGTAGTCTCAGCAGGGGTTATCTTATAGAAGGACTGTAGAATGAATCATTACACTAAGCACGTTTTAGAAAATAGGTAATTTACGTTGCTTACTTAATTTTTTTCTTTAAAGAATATATTTGAAGGTATCGCTAATTAAACACCATAGCTCGATTAATTATCGAATCAAAATTTTGTTTAGGAAATGTTTACAAAATAAAATTAGAAATAATTTTGATTTAAAAACGTCTACAAGCAATAACTTTTAAATTAAATCAAAAACTAAACATGGTTATTTGGGTTGACTGATTATTACTTATTTTTAAATAAATCTAACCTACTAATTATTGTAAGTTATTAAAAAAAATCATTAAACTCTCTATTCATAATATTTAGTCCTTACAAAATGTATATTTTATGACGTTTCATTTTTTCTGTAGTTAATATAAAAAGTGAAAATAAAAACTAAGGCAATTCTTATTGTCAACGTATATATTTAGTTTTTGACAAGAATTTATTACATAATTATAATTAAGATACCAAGTTATAGTTTAAAATTAAATGAAAACTTTTTTTTAAATAAAGGTATTACTATATAAATAAATATAAGAAATCAATAATGGGTGTGACCTCCATTATTATTGATACATTCTTGGAGGCGTCTGCTCATTGACGCTATCAAGGTATCAATATAATTAATATTAATCGTTTCCCATGCGGTATCAATGGCTGCAATTAGTGCATTACGGTTTACTGGTATAAAATTTGGCCCTTGTTGTCTTCGGATAACAGCAAGTATTTGAGCCCAAACATTTTCGATAATGTTAAAATCTGGGTTTTTGCTGGCCAGGGTAACAGCTCCAAGTTATTTTCTCGTATCCAATTGCGCACAACCCGCGAAGTATGAATAGGGGCGTTGTCCTTTAACAACAAAAATACATTATAAAAATGTTAATTTAACAGATCCCGAACTATTTTTTGAAGAAAGTATAGTGAAATAAGAATACTTACTTGTTGGAAAATATAATCTTCGTCTGGATAAAACACTTCGACTAAAGGTTTCATAATAGTTTCCAAAATATCTAAATACGCAGCAGAATCAAGACGTCCATCGATAGCCCAACAAACTCCTAGACCCCGCGCGCTAACCCAGCCCCACACATTCACAGAAAAATAACCACTTTGTTTTTTAGGACATATGTGATTATTTTCGTAACGAGTTCCTTCCATTCTAAAAACTTTTAGTGGTCCATTTTAATTAGAGCAATTATATCATTGGTTACCCATGGTTTATTTATAAATTTTATTTGCTTATTATTATGATTTTTATAATAGTGCAGTTCTGAGTTGACATCATTATCATATATGACAAAATCTCAATTTATACCTTTCATTAAATCAGTAAGTTTATTAAAATCAACTTTGGTTGTTAGTGTAAAATTCTTTTTGTCAACATGTTGTTTGATGATAACTAACTTTATTGCAGTCAGACTGTGATCAGATAAATTAACATGGAACACTCCCACCTCCGTCTTATCGTCAACCTCGCCCTTTACCAGAATGTGGTCAATCTAAGTCTCAGAATTGTTTGTAATTCTTGTATTTTTTGTTATGTAATTTTATATCCTAGGGATGACATCATCATTAAATATTTATTTGCATCACTGCCAGAATTACTATGATATATTAAACTTAAATCTATGTTGATACTACCTAAAAATAGCGAGTAATTATTACATCCATTACTTTCTAGAAAAGTATAAGCTTCATCAATAAAGTTTTTTATAGGAAGAGAATGTAATCTATATATACCAAAAACATCAAAAGGTATTTTATTTAGTTTACTTCCGGTTACACCTGCAGTTACCGGAATACCAATTATTTCAATGTTGTCATTTCTGGAGCGTTGTTGAAGATCGTTTACTTCAAGAATTAATTTTTTGGTATTTTCTTCGTAGAGTTGAATATTTTCCTCAATTTTATTTACTCTTAGGTTAATCTGTTTAGAGATTGTATTAATTTTTGTTTCAATAGTTTCAAATTTTGAATTTATGAAGTCAGATAGTTCTGATTTGATTTGTTTGAGAGAGTCACTAATAAAGTTCTGTGTTACCTCCATCTTGGAGGTAGGCATTTTTTGTGTTGAAGATTTTTCTTCCTTTTCAAAATTGCTACACTTTACTTTAACTTCTTGATTGCTAATTTTTTTAGTGAAATTTTTAGTAATTTTAGAAGTTATTTCGCAATCACAATTACAACAAAGCATTTTATATTTTAATTACACATCTTTTTATTTTTACTACTACTTTTATTATTGTTAAAGTAATACCTTTATCTTTTAATGTAGCCAACTTTAAGGCGTTGTTAAATCGTAATCACACACGCGCTTAGTCACTTTTAATAACTTTTATGATTGTCACCAAATTATTGTTTCAATTTTTCTCAAAATCATATTAAATACTACTCCCCTGCTTCTCACACATAACCATTCGCTTTGGCGTCTTCATACTCATCAAGATGAATTAAATTAAATGTAAGATTATAAATTTATAACTGAAATAGCAATAAAATTAAATACGTAAATGTAAATAGGTAATATGACCTTAAGCATCAACGTATTCATAAATGTTATTCAGCGACAGAAAATATTTTGCTTTAAAAAGAACATGAATATCTAATAACGCATCGATTTTGAAAAGTACCGTAAAATAGTTTAAAAATAAAAAAAATGCCTAAACATTGCAACGCGAAGTATGTAATTTGTAAAACAAAACATAGTAGAGTGGTCAAATGAAAGTTATAGACAATAAAATTTCCAACAACTTGTGTTTCATAACTTTCGTTGAGTAATTTTTAAAAAGTCATGCGAAATCTAGGCAACTCGAGAATTATGCTGCAATTGAGCATCAGATTAAAAAATATGTTGAAAACAAAAGTTACGTTTAATTTTACTACAAACACCTGTTATTTGGAAAAAATTCGTATCTTGAAGAAATATTTTAGTAAATATTCTACATAAACAAAAAGTGTAATAAGTCATTTTGGCTATTTATATTATACCCCAAATCTAACCAAACCTTTGGTATAAAACAGTTTTATTAAAACTGAACCAGTGGTTTTTTAGATATCGCCTTTAATTTAAGATTTAAAAAATCATCATTAGTAAATCCTACATTTGCCATTACTTACTAAGAATTACAAACTGGTAAAGAGAACTGTCAAAACAACATAATCAATTAACGTTCTAACTATCAAATCTGTGACAGTCACGGCCTACCCTTTTCTAATGTTGAAATAATTAAGTGTTGTTATGTTTTAACTAAGATAATGAAATATTTCAAAAATAGTTGAATATAGGTATAGCGAATACCGATACCTAAACAAATTGGTTTAAAAAAATTCTGCGAAAAATGTAATAAAATACAGGGTGTTCTATTTAAAGTAAGCAACTTATAAATGATTTGAAATGTGCATGTTGGCGGCTAAGTTTAAAACACTCTCTATGAAATACCAATGAGTTAGACTTTATGGAGAACCGCTTGTTGTCTATTTGTTACAATTTCACGTCACTATCTTTATTATTAATGGAGATATCGTTTTTCAATTTTGAAAAAACGAAATATCTCGAAAATACTTCATTTTTGATATAGGATATTGTGCGCAAATTTTAGCAAACATTTCAAGTAGAATTCGAAAATAAAATAAAAAATATTAGATTCTATTTAAAATAACAACACAGTTGACATCTACTTCTGGTATAACCAGAAGTGACACATTCAGGACAATATTATATTTAAACTCAGCGTCATCCAAAACCTACAACTTCGTAATTTTAAATTTTTAACATAACTATATCCGCCATTACTTTTAATAAAACTCTTCACGCCACATTCTGTATATAATGGATCATAATTTGTTTGAGAAAACCGTTTATATGGATGCTTCTGATACGTTTATAAAAAAATAATCAAACTTCTAGTATTAAAAAAAAATCAAAATACCAAGATACATTAAAAACGAATTTGCAGATTTTGGGATAAAGTACATTCGTTTGACTTATCCTGATGACGACATGATCGTCGTCCCTAATTTAAAGTGAACACTTATACCAATCATTCGTTATTTACCACAGATAAGTCATTTACTTATTTGTTCATTGAGGTTACGTACGTTTATTTTACATTTGACATTTAATCCGATCAATATACACAAAATATTCTCAAAATCTAAAAAAAAAATGAAGGAATGAATGAAATTTGGAATTTAAACAAAATTTCTCCACGCAAAATGACCTGTGGTTACTTGTGCACACCTGCATTTACCTGCGTTTTTATTTTTTTTTTTATATAACTTTTTAAAAAATAAGATTGAAAAAATCCAATAAAAGTTGAATCTAAGATCTTAAGCTGCAACTTTTATTTGAAGTTTTTAATACCTTCATTTGTTAGAAAGGTTAAGATTTAAAGGTCTTTTTACATAAACTTTATTTTAACAAAACTTTTTAAAAAATGAAGATAGAGAAAATTATAAAACAATTACGTAATCCTGTGATTACGCACTCACCGCTCGTGCGCAACTCTTTTCAGTCATTTGTAATATCATTGATTATAATCAATGGTAATATGATTCTTACAATTCTTTTACTTAATATACTATTAAAAGCGCATATTTCCTGAAATTCAGATGTTTTTACCCTTGTACTTTTTGCAATGACGTCTTCGATACTTTTTTTTTAAATGACACTACCTAATTTGTTTACAGGTTTGGGTAGACGTTAGCATTCTTGAGTTCAAACATGTGTAATTTTTGACACTGACATTAATCGTTCTTGAGATATTAATATTTAAAACAAACAAAAACTAGAGATTTTTTACACGTTTTTTTTTTCAACAAGAAATAAAAATATTTTTTAAGTCACTTCATCAGTTGGTAACAATCATTTATTTTACCTTTACATTGAAGAAAATGGTTCGTTATTTGTAATAAATGATTGTTAACAACTGACAAAATAAATTTTTATCACTATTCACAAATACTTGTAAAATATCTCTAGTTTTTGTTTCAGTTTAAAAATTATAATCTTGGGAACTGCCAACGTCCACGTCAAAAGTAATACATGACTAATATCGGAATGCTTAAATCTACCAAAAACTAAAAAAAATGTAGGTAGTGCCATTTAAAAAAATTATCGATGCCTTTTAAAAAAACAAAATTGACTTGTCTGAGGGTTTTTTTTGTAAACGATTTGAAACTTATAAAAACCAATTATTTCAGACTAAACATTCGCACTGTACAGGGTGTGTCTTGACGATAGCATGTTAGATGAATAATGAGAACAAAAAAACCGATTCAGCTTTCTACAAATGGACATGGTCTACTTACTGAGCATATTTTGATGGCGGTGTCAGTTCCGGTTATACCGGAAGTGAATACCAACTTTGTTATTTTAAATACAATGCCACACTTTTTATTTTATTTTTTGTTTTCGCATAAAATTTTACGTCTTCTAAGTACTACTAGGTTTGGCATACCTATCTCTTACCATTATTAAGACAAAATAATAATTTCAGGCGTTAGCAACCAAAATTTGAATCTACTGAAAAATTAATATTTTATGAAACATAAAAGGCTTCTACTACTAGGTTTGGCGTATCTATCTCTTACTAAGAAAAAATAATAATTTCAGACGTTAGCTATGAAAATTTGAATCTACTGAAAAATTAATATATCATAAAACAAAAATAAAAAGGCAGATATGGGAAACTTGTACAACGGTTAGATATGGTATTGGACTATGTTTTCAGTATTAGAAATTTATTTCTAGGGTACGTCCGGGAGTTACATAGAAAATTAAATTTGTCAATGAGTTTTTCTAAATTGCAAGTTAATTTTTTTTAAATTCTGATTTGATGCTAAATTTAATTACCTATCCGCTGATATATTATGTTCCTATGCCTAAACTGAATGATTTTTGTTTTTTCTGCTTTTTTTACTTTCTTTTCTTTTATCTTATCTGCTTTTTTCTACTTTTTTTGGAGATGATGTAGTAAATTAATAGTGTGCTCTGCCATCTGTTTTATTTCCACCTTCAATCAGTTGACTAAAACAGCACAGTATTAATTTACTACATCATCTCCAAGAAAAGTAGAAAAAAGCAAATAATACAAAAATTATTCAGTTTAGTATAGGAATGTGATATATCATCAGATGGGTAATTAAATTTTGCATCGAATGAGAATATAAAAAAACTTAGTCACAATTAAAAAAAATTACTATTTGACAATTTTAGTTTTCTTAACTGCCGATACTCCCGGACCTCCCTTAAAAATAAATTTCAAAAATGTCTAACAATGATAGTTTATTACCCAACAGATACATGATCCAATTATAAGGTAAAATAATAAAATAATAATAAATTTAAATATTATAAAATAAAAAATATATAAAAAAAAAATAAATGTTCAAAAAAGAAAAATTAGAAAAATTAAGAAGTGTCTAACAACAAAATAAAAAATAATTCAGGTGAGTATTCCTCCAAGATTATAAATTTTGTATACAGTTTGCTCTTCTCGAACCCTTCTAGGTGGAGGTGAATGAAACAACAACTCAATATGTTGTCAACGCCGACGTTTCGCCCCCTATGCGTAGGGCTTTATCAAGGCTCATAACAGATAAAAGTTGGTAGTCTCAATTACCGAATTCATTCGTTATTTGTCGTTTGTATCAAGTTGGGTTTGTTTGTTTGTCTTTTAATTAAATATCGTTTTTAGCCACAACTTATATATATGTATGACTGTTTTTGTTGTTTTTTTAATCCGTGTGTGACGTTTCCATCAATTGATGGTAATTGAGACTACCAAATTTCATCTGTTATGAGCCTTGATAAAGCCCTACGCATAGGAGGCGAAACGTCGGCGTTGACAACATATTGAGTTGTTGTTTCATTCACCTCCACCTAGAAGGGCTCGAGAAGAGCAAACTGTATATAAAAAATAATGATAAATTTGTATAATGTATAAATATAAACAATCACTAAATTAATAACTCTATGACAGTTTTAAGGCGTATTTAAATGCATTAAATGAATAGGCAAATATGTCAATTTTTTGTTGAATATTGTGATACGCTTTAAACATTTTATAATTTTGCGCATTGTCGTGATGATTAGTCCTGGGAGTCCGGTAGCTAAAAGTTAAGCATGTTCTGGTTCCTTTTGATGCTACGTGAAAGTTAATATTACCTAAGGCAACCGAGTCATTTATCGCACTATGTATTAATTTGTATAAATGTTTAACAAAGATAGTTTTATGCCGGTCAGAAATAGATGATTTTGTAGGGAAAACAAGATGTTATACGCTTTCTCGAATAAGACATTACTCTATATTTACCAGCGTTAATTATCAAATGATTACTTAAGCACCAATTTTCAAAGTTTACCAGATCATTCTGTAATATTCCATGATCAGCTTCAGAATTTATCTCTCTGTAAATTTTTAGATTGTCTGCATAAAGTAAGCATGAGGATGAGAGTATAGTAGAAACATCATTTATTAATAACAGAAATAGTAGAGGCCCTAAAGTTGAACCTTGGGGAACGCCGGACGTAGCATAAAACTTGTAGGATTTAAAGCCACCATATTTGACTATAAGACTTCTATTACGTAAATACGATGCTACTAGACTAACTAAGCTAGGTGTAATATTATAAGAATTCATTTTATCTATTAAAATTCTATGTTGGATAGTGTCAAATGCTTTGGACAGATTTGTATAAATTACATCAATTTGGCATTTCTTATTAAGAGAATCAAAGATGGTCTGCGTAATGTGTTGTAAGTTTGTAGCGGTGGACCTTCCTGGAACAAATCCACGTTGAAAGATTGATATATCATGTTGTATGTGAGTATAAATGTTCTCAGATAATATACCTTCTAAAATTTTTGAAAAATTGCTGATGATACATATCGGTCTGTAGTTTTCAATAAGTTGCTTATCTCCGCTTTTAAAAACAGGTGTAATTCTAACATCTTTCCAGCAAACTGGAAAGTAACCTTCTTTAAAAATAAGATTGAAGGTATAAGCAAGAGGTTTGCATAATACAGAACTACAATCTTTTAAGAGGAAAGACGGAAGTTGATCTACACCAGCAGTACAGGAGCCTTTGAGTAATTTCATGTGACGCAAAACCATACTATCGGATACAGTAAAATGACTCATGTAGTTATAATTATTAGTTTGGACATTAGTTTGTGTTAAAGGACTTTTAAATACACTTTGAAAGTGCTAGGCAAAAGTATTAACTATTTCCGCGGGAGAGGAAAGCATTTTATTATCATAAATCATAGTATTCGGAAAGCGAGTAGTTCTTTTCAGTGAATTTACAAAACCCCAGAATAAATTTGGATTCAGATTAAGATTATTTTCACATTGTTGTATATATGCTCTTCTAGCAAGAGTTATTTCCTGCTTTATTTGACTTTATCAAACTTTATCAAAGGTAATACTTCAAATTTTATCGATAAATTTTTGTTTTCTACGAAAACTTTTTTATTTGGAAAAAATACGAAAACAAACCAATTGATAAAATCACGAGCCCGCAGGCTCTGGTAGTAGAAAACGTAAAATTTTATGCGGAAACCAAAAATAAAATAAAAATTGGCGCATTTTATTTAACATAAAAAAGTTGGTATCCACTTCCGGTATAACAGGAAGTGACACCGCTATGAAAATATTTTAAGTAAATCGATCATGTCCATTTGTATAAAGTTGCAAGTTTTAAGCTGAATCGGCTTTATTCGCCTTACATGCTATTGTCTAGACAAACCTTGTATGTTCACTAAAAATTTAGAATTTCTATGATAAATAGTGTTAATTTAATAAGTATCAGTACTATATTTCTATCTGATATTGTTAAACAAAGTATGAATGATTGAAATATCAAGAGAACCGTAAGGCGTTGAACATGAGCAGCCGTCAAAAATACTTTTTTGAAAATCGGTTGTATTTTGTTACAATTAAAAAAATTTCAAACAAAAGTTGTAGGTAAGATCTTAAACTACAACTTTTGTTTGAAACTTTTTTCATATTTTTGGTTTAAAGAAGATTAAATTTAAACAACTTAATTAAAAAATTTCATAGATTCTTTAATTTTGTTCAACCCAAATGAGTAAATTTATAGGGCTAATTTGAGATTCACGTTATATTGGTATCAAAAGAAGTGACTATAGTTGTTGGTGTTGTCCTGGTTAGTTAATAATAGACAACAGAACGACACTCTTCAAATAATACTATAGCTAATAATGTATACGTTATATTCAATACATAAAAAAGAATAGTCATACACAAGTGGGCGCTTGATTCATCAATTAATCGGAATAAATAAAACGAATGAACTATATCTTGTATGTATATGGACAGACGGCAGTATTTTTTGTGTTGTTAGGATTTGTCATTAACTGTATTGTCAATTATAACTCTTAAAATATATTTAATTTGAACAGTTTGACTTTAGGCAAAAAGTATTTTTTGAATATGTAATAATTTAGAATCAAATCACTCATAATTATGCTTCAATTACCATTGTAAAATTTGTTTTGAATTTTCAGAGGTATTCAGAAAACTTAGAGGCATGTATTCATTATATTCCCGTATGGTGGCAATATGGCTAGGGCCAAAATTACACGTAGCTGTATACGACACCAGAGATGTGGAAAGAATTCTCAAAACAAAAGGAGTTGAAAAAGCCGATGAATACAAATACTTGAAGCCATGGTTAGGTGAAAGCATTCTGTTAAGCAGTGGTAAGTAATAGCTTTTGTCAACATCTATAAAATTCACTCATTTTTTTTCTGTAGGAAACAAATTCAAATTCAACAAAAAGTTAATAATGCCATCTTTTCATGTAAACAATTTGAAACGATTTATGGATGTCTTCAACGATCATAGCTTGACATTGGTCGAAAACTTGCGCGAGAAAGTTGGAAATGGGGAATTTGATATTGAGAAATTTTTAAGTAAATGCACAATGGACGTTTTATTGGGTAACTGTTTTTTTTGTTTCTTATATTTTTACGAATGTTATTAAATTCATCAAATCTTTATTGATTAATAATTACATTTTGTAAACTTTGTTGAGTAATTTCCTGGAGAATGAAATTATACAACATCATATAAATTAATTAAATTTGAAAATTTTGAATGTTAATGATGTAATGCAACAAATACTACTACGCTTCGTTAGATTAATTGTAGACCAAAATATAACCCAAATTTATAACTAAGATTATATAACATCTAACGGTATCATGGTAAGTGGAGCATTTAAATCATCAAATTTTCGGATAGTTAAAGTTACTTTTTCCAAATATTTTTGATTGAAATTTTTTGCGTTTTGATTAATTTTTTTACATAAAAACATTTTCAGTTTTAATCAACATGTTTTTCTGTAGATAGAATCGTGACGTAACTTTTACAATCAAGTTGGATAATATTTATTTCTACAATATTGTATGCATATTCATAATGACATTTATTAACGTTTAATGACCAGAGTTTAGTTTTCTAAGGAAATTTAGTATATACCTATGCATTACTTGATTCTTATTTTTTTATTAGAAACCGTAATGGAATTAGCAAGGACACCCTAGGAGATCAGACGTATATTTATTCGCAAGCTGTGCACAAGTAAGTATATGTTACATTTATGTAATTGACAATAAAGTAATTGCGCTTTTAAAAGAGTCTCTTCAAAATTGGATTTAGAAATAACAGAAAATTTATTATAAAACTTTCACAAAAATCTTTGGGCTTTTTATTTGATTTATAGCTCTATTCGCAATGAGGAACTTTATTAAGCTGTTAAGAAACTAATTATACCAAATTGATTTTATCAAAAAAAAAATATGTACGTACTTTTATTATGAAATAACATAAACAAATAATAGGATTCTATTTATAGTGTTGACGTTCTCTTATGTTCGTTTTACTTTTTTAGGCTTTACGAAATTAAAACATTTTAGTGATTTGCATTTTTTCTCTAAAGCAACTGTATTTTATTTAAGTATGCCTTACTTTTGCATATGCATGTATGTGTTTCCTTATGTTGCACGACCTAAAAATGCGCGATACATTATGTATTTTTCCTATGTATATAGACAGACAGTCATGAATAAAATAACGTCGACTACTTTTATTAAAGTTTGTAAAATTTGTAAAGGCAAGTGATTGATTGGTTTACGTGTTCTTAATTCCATCAATCTCGACAACATATGTTATCATTGAGTTAATTAAAAAAAATCGATAATAATAGTTGTTATACTATATAGATTTCTCACAAAAGATCTGAATTAATTCGCAATGTACAAATTAATGATACTTGGAGACGTACAATAGCATACCTACATTTTCATAAAAAGAACATTGTGGTAAATACTTCAGTCCTTATATCAAATGTAGTCCTACATGATTAGCAACTAAAAAAATCTATTCCTACTTTTTGTCTACGTAATAAGTTTGAGTAATAAACATTGCTTGATTGTTTGCATTCTCCACTGATTTCTACTTTTTGCAATTAATTGAAGCTTTTATAGATTACAACTTGTAATTCAATTTGTTTGAGATTTCTCAAACCGTTTAACACTGTTTTACTTATTATTAGAAGAATTAATGGCCCAAAATAAAGATTGATTGAAATTATAAAGATTTATAAAGTTACAATTTTGTTAATTAATTAGAAAGAAAGAAAGAAAGAAATTAGAAAAAACCAAAGATGTAAACCGTTATTGTAGTTTTCTAGATTAGACTCTTATATACCTATTTATTTTTACGAAAAATATAATTCATTATTTTCTTCTATTTTAATTAAAAAATTAAAAAATAGAAAAAAAATTTTTGACATCAAATAAGATTAGAAATAGGTATTTATGTAACGGTGACGAAACCGCATTTTTTGTTACATATTAGGTACCTACAAGAACTCTTCTACTAGTTTTGAAAAAAAATCACAGCAATGGATTAAATAATTATTTAAATCATAACTTCAATAATTGAGTGTCGCTGTTGTTATTATTGACCTTTTCAAAACGGATGCCAAAACGATCTAACAAGTGGTGAAAAGTTTCACTATTGGTATCTAGTGAAAAAAAATGTTGCTTACACTAGCTACTAAACGAGGATTGCTTAGACACTACTCTGATATGACTTAACATGTCAGAATTCGGAAAAAATTGAAGTAGATTCTTGTGATAAAGTAGTGGTATAACTTTTTCACGTTTCAAATAGAAGAAACTTCTAATAAATTCAATAATAATTTTTTCATAATTATACCATTTTTAATTTTTAAGAAAATTGGTGTTTGTTTTTAATACATTTGAAATAGTCTGCTTAACAGTTTCGTAACATTTCTCAAATTGCTGCTTAATTTTTCCATACTTTTATTGCATGATGACATCCTTGTCGTTTATTGCTTTGACAAAGTACTTGATTAATGAGAACATAGTTAATTAATTTTCAAAAAATTCATTCAACAAGAAACGTGTGTAATTTATTTATTTACTTATTTAATTTGTTGTTTTAAAATAAAACCACAGTATTTTCTCTTTTAGATTGATACAAGTAACAATTTATTTTAAAGTGATGTTGGGTATACGTTTACAAAGGTTATATTGATTTTTTACAATTTCTTCAGCCGTTGCCACAGGGAGAACCAACGGGCATGACATCCTTACAACTAACTTAATACGAATAAAGGTTGCGTTCAACATGCCGCCCCTTGAAAGCTTCTAATATTTCAATAAGACATTTTACAACATAAGAGTACTATTTTATTTAACATAAAAACATGCACACTCATGAAATTTAAAACTTGGGCACCACAATTTCTGTAAACAAAAGTTTGCACATTGTAAAGTTATTAAAAAAAAATCATTAAACTCTCTATTCATAATATTTAGTCCTTACAAAATGTATATTTTATGACGTTTCATTTTTTCTGTAGTTAATATAAAAAGTGAAAATAAAAACTAAGGCAATTCTTATTGTCAACGTATATATTTAGTTTTTGACAAGAATTTATTACATAATTATAATTAAGATACCAAGTTATAGTTTAAAATTAAATGAAAACGTTTTTTTTAAAATAAAGGTATTACTATATAAATAAATATAAGAAATCAATAATGGGTGTGACCTCCATTATTATTGATACATTCTTGGAGGCGTCTGCTCATTGACGCTATCAAGGTATCAATATAATTAATATTAATCGTTTCCCATGCGGTATCAATGGCTGCAATTAGTGCATTACGGTTTACTGGTATAAAATTTGGCCCTTGTTGTCTTCGGATAACAGCAAGTATTCGAGCCCAAACATTTTCGATAATGTTAAAATCTGGGCTTTTGCTGGCCAGGGTAACAGCTCCAAGTTATTTTCTCGTATCCAATTGCGCACAACCCGCGAAGTATGAATAGGGGCGTTGTCCTTTAACAACAAAAATACATTATGAAAATGTTAATTTAACAGATCTCGAACTATTTTTGGAGAAAGTATAGTGAAATAAGAATACTTACTTGTTGGAAAATATAATCTTCGTCTGGATAAAACACTTCGACTGAAGGTTTCATAATAGTTTCCAAAATATCTAAATACGCAGCAGAATCAAGACGTCCATCGATAGCCCAACAAACTCCTGGACCCCGCGCGCTAACCCAACCCCACACATTCACAGAAAAATAACCACTTCGTTTTTTAGGACATATGTGATTATTTTCGTAACGAGTTCCTTTCATTCTAAAAACTTTTAGTGGTCCATCGTTGCGGCTATTGAACGTTTTTTCGTCGCTAAAAATCACTCGATTCCAAAATTCCAAAGGTTCGTTCACATATCGCCTTGCAAATTCCAGACGACGTCTCATATTTTTGTCACTGAGAACTTTTTCGCAGCAGCATTATACTTTTTATTCCCATCTCCTTTAATCTTTTTGTGCAGTTATACGGCATCCGGGAAAATGTGTATCTGCTATAGCCCTGGAGTATGTAGCAAATGGTTGTTCTGTTACGTAATGAAACAACTCGAGATCTTGAGCACGTGTAGATACTTTAGGTCTACCACTTCCGATGGCTCTTTCCAAAGTGTGTTCAAGATTCCATTTTACTCGGTAATGCCCTACGGTGCTTTTTGGTATATCTAACATACGTGAAATTTCACGCACGCTACGGCCCGCCGCTAATTCCGAAACAATCCGCGCTTTCAAATCAGCACCGAGATGAGGTGGCATCTTCACAACACTTGAAATTTTAAACCAAAATGGAATTTACATTTCTTACTTTATACCCCTTTTCAAATAGTAGGTAATTGTTTATTTATTACATACTTCTAATGACCAATGTAACAACCCTTAGAGCAATATGACTCAAAGGAAGTAAATTAAACAAGCAAGGATATTCTATTGTTATTGAAACTTATTCATAAAGTAAAAGCCATTTTCCTATAATGCTAATGGACAGGATTTTCTTTTAAGTATTAAGATTACAATAGAGGACTTATAAACTTTCGAAAATATCTAATTATAAATATTTACACTGCAATTGCGCTTTTCCTTAATAATTTCTTAGCAATAACATACACGTTCTTGGTTTTAAGTTGTCATAAATTTGATATGATATAAATTTGTGTTTCTAATATTACATCACAAACTAATCTTTATTCGCCAAAAAATTGTTGCTTAAGTTGTAAAGCTTCGTACACACCTGAACAACAAACCGAGCAACAAACATAACAACGAACCGAAAGTCAAACAGAACGACAAACGATCTTTTATGATTTCCACAATCCGAACAACAAACGGAACGTTTGTGCTGTTCCCATAATTATTTTCAGTAGTTTTCAGTTTATATATATTTATTATTGAGAAGAGAAAATTGCGGAAAACAAGAAGATAGTGCCAACCAAATTTTTACGCACAAAGAAGAGTAAAAAATTATAATTTACTTCGCTTTTTTTTATTTTGGAAATTTCCCGCCCAAATGATGCTAATAGGGACATCATTTTTTCTTGCATTCTTAAACACTGATTAATTTAAAACATTTTTCTTCTGTCAACTCCATAATATTACCTAAAACACAACAAACCCACAAACGGGAGGACAAAAAATAAATAATTTAATTCTCCCGCATAAGTTTGTTCGCCGTTTTGTTTAGATTCGTCCAAACCTGCAAACGCATTCGCGCGCATTTTCTTTGATGTCGGAGAAAAACCGACAAGTTGCGGGAACGTCGCAAACCGTTCGTGGAACAATCAGGACTTGCGAATCTGTTCTAAAATTCGTACGTAGCACCGTCCAAATTAATGTTCCGATTGCCGTTCGGTTCGTTGTTCTGTTTGTTCCTCGGTTTGTTGTTCAGGTGTGTACGAAGCTTTACAATAAGCATATTAATATGAACTATATCTTATGAAAGGAGAGTTATGTAACTATAATTAACGACTTAACGTTACGTTAGTAGATTCCATTTACTATTTACACATTCTTGGAACATTCGATAATTAACTATCGGGAAATGATGACCCTATACTTCGCAGGTTGTGCGCAACTGGATACAAGCAAATAACTTGGAGCTGTTACCCTGGCCAGCAAAAAGCCCAGATTTTAACATTATCGAAAATGTTTGGGCTCGAATACTTGCTGTTATCCGAAGACAACAAGGGCCAAATTTTATACCAGTAAACCGTAATGCACTAATTGCAGCCATTGATACCGCATGGGAAACGATTAATATTAATTATATTGATACCTTGATAGCGTCAATGAGCAGACGCCTCCAAGAATGTATCAATAATAATGGAGGTCACACCCATTATTGATTTCTTATATTTATTTATATAGTAATACCTTTATTTAAAAAAAAAGTTTTCATTTAATTTTAAACTATAACTTGGTATCTTAATTATAATTATGTAATAAATTCTTGTCAAAAAACTAAATATATACGTTGACAATAAGAATTGCCTTAGTTTTTATTTTCACTTTTTATATTAACTACAGAAAAAATGAAACGTCATAAAATATACATTTTGTAAGGACTAAATATTATGAATAGAGAGTTTAATGATTTTTTTTTTAATAACTTACAATAATTAGTAGGTTAGATTTATTTAAAAATAAGTAATAATCAGTCAACCCAAATAACCATGTTTAGTTGCTTGTAGACGTTTTTAAATCAAAATTATTTCTAATTTTATTTTGTAAACATTTCCTAAACAAAATTTTGATTCGATAATTAATCGAGCTATGGTGTTTAATTAGCGATACCTTCAAATATATTCTTTAAAGAAAAAAATTAAGTAAGCAACGTAAATTACCTATTTTCTAAAACGTGCTTAGTGTAATGATTCATTCTGCAGTCCTTCTATAAGATAACCCCTGCTGAGACTACCTGGTGTTAGAATTGTAAATGATACCCTTAAGCCCGCTTCACAATGTGCAAACTTTTGTTTACAGAAATTGTGGTGTCCAAATTTTAAATTCCATGAGTGTACCTAATTCTTAATTATCTAAACTTAAATTATGAAGAAAAACAATAAGAAGTACTAATATACAATTAGATTCTACTCAATTAAGTTTAAGTAAAGTTATCATTTATGGGCAATACACATAATTTAGTGATTGCACTTTTCAGTGTGCAATTTTTTGTTTTTACGCTCACTACACGCACTTGATGATCGGTACCACAATGTAGTTCTATCACTCTGCCGTATATCCATTGAAGTGGAGCAAGCTTTTTTTTTTAATAAGAACCATGTCCCCAACTTTGAGATTATGTTTGGTGAACCTCCATTTCTGTCTCTGTTGAAGATAATTAAGGTAGTCCTGTTGCCATCGCTTCCAATAGTGCTGTCTTAGTGTTTCTACTAGCTGCCATCTTGACAATGTGTTCAACTTTAAGTTTGTGACTTCAGCTTCCGGTGGTGCAGTTAGTAAGTCTTCAATAAGGAAATGACTTGGGGATAAGGCAGTTAGGTCATTTGGATCGTGGCTGAGAGGTATAATAGGACGGGAATTAATACAGGCTTCAATTTTTGTCAACACAGTATACATCTCTTTAAAAGTCAGATTTACATTTCCAACTACCCGTCTTAAATGTTGTTTCACGAGTTTAATATTTGATTCCCAAAGACATCCATGGTGAGGTGCTCTGGGTGGTATAAAATGCCAAGTAATTTTTCGTTGCTCAAAGTAGAAGTGACGTGATTTTGAAATGATTTGTTTTTAATTATTTTTGCAATTTCGCGTTCTGCTCCAACAAAATTCGTTACATTATTTGAGTAAAAATTGGAAACGTGACTTCTACGTGAAATAAAACGTTTAACAGCGCCTAGGAACGATTCGGTGGTAAGATCACCCACTAATTCAAGATGAATCGCCTTAGTCGCTAAACAAATAAATAATGATGCGTATGCTTTTATTAGTCGCTTTCCGCGACCTCTACCTTCCTTTAACGATAATGGACCAAGATAATGAACTCTGCAATGATGAAAAGGTCTAGCAGGAGTGACGGTAGGTTACCCATAATTTGGTCCAATGTTACGGGATTTACTCTGTAACGTTTTATACATTTATTTATTACTTTTTAACTTAGGTTTTACCTCCATTAGGCCAATATTTTTGCCTTATAGAATGTAAAGTAGTTAGCTGACCCGCGTGCAATAATCGAATATGTTCTTCCCTTATTAACGCATTTGTTAACAAATGTTTGGGCAAAATTATCTGATGTTTTGCATCATATGGTATAGCTGAGTTACGCAATCTACCCCCTACTCGCAATACATTGTTCTGGTATAAGAGTAGATTTAACGATCGAATTGAACTGTTTTGGGCAATTGTTTGTGTTTTCGTTAATAGTTGAACCTCGTTGTTGAAGAAATTATTCTGTAGCATTTTAATAATACATATTTCGGCGTTTTAAATTTCGTTTGCTTTTAAATGTCTAATTATTTTTTGTGTTTCTCATTTTGCAATGTGTTTAAATTGTTTACAATACCTACTATCATTAGAAGCCCATTTTGCTAACTGAAAACACCCTCCCTTTAAAGTTTGTACGATTTCGTTACGTAATTCTAATGCCTGTGGTATTGTATCTGCACCAGTCAATAAATCGTCTACATAAAATTCTTGTAAGATTGCCCTATGAGCAGTTGGGGTAGAGTTAGCATCTAAACCGAATTATTTTAAACATCGAATTGCATGGTAAGGAGCCGGAGCCGTACCGTAGGTGACCGTGTTTAGTTCATAAGGTTGTAAGTAACTATTACTATTTGGTCGCCACAATATTTGTTGGTACTTACGATCATCGGGATGTATGTACATAAATTTGCCGAATAGTTTTTTCAATGTCAGCCGAAATTACGTATTGATAAGTGTGGAAACAAATGAGTATTGAAAATAATTCTGATTACAAGAAGTTGCGTTTGGTTCTGTCGAAGATGTAGACCGTTAATTTTTTATGATTTCTGCATGGAATAATGTATTATGACGTCTATAGCAAACTTTACACCCGCGTGCTCTACAATAAAATGTAGCTTGCCCTTGAGCAAATAATTGGTGCATAATCTTAAGCGTTTTGCTTCCTAAAGAGCTTTATCAGGCGTTAATTGTTTAAATTGTTCACATTCAAAAATATTGTGAGATTCACTACAAAATGCACATTTAGTCTGATTTTGATCTTGATTGCAAACCACGTTTACTGAACGTGGTGGGTAGTGGTGGTATGGAGAACCGCTTTATTACTTTTATCAAATTGTAGCGATTCTAACAATTCGCACTTTTGTTTTAAAAAATTAATGAGATCACTTAATTTTGGAATTTCGGTAGTAGTATTGTTTTCCCATTCTCGAGTAGTAAAATAATCTAATTTGTTAACGATTACGTGTATAACTAATACGTCCCATTGATCAGTGGGCAACCCCAAACTATTTAAAACTTTTAAATTTAATAAAACTTTATCGATTAATTGACGCATAGAACTTGGATTATCTTTTGTAATCATTGGTAACGTAAATAAAGCGTTTACGTGAGTTTTAATTATAAATTTTTTATTGTGAAACCTATTTGTAAGTAATTTCCAAGCTATTGCGTAATTATCTGAAGTTGTTGCTAATGATTCTACCACCTGACCTGCGTCACCCTTTAGGCAAGATTTTAAATAGTGCAGTTTCTGAATATTTGCATGTGAATTATCGTCGTGAATTAAACTTTTGAAAGTTTCGTAAATCATTTCGATAATCATTGGTCATATTGATCGTTAAAAGAATGCATATTTGTCGAAGGAAGCTTTAAAAAATTTTTAGTCTGTTGTTCAAGTACGTTATTTTGTGTTTCGGGTATATTTCTAACCAGTTCCAATTGTTCCTTTGTCTTTTTATACAATTGATGCGAGATGATTCATCACCGTCACTACCTGCTTCTAACAAAAGAAGGTCTATTTGGTCTTGTTTAAAATATTTTTAAATTTATTTATTCGTATTTTTAATTCGGTTATTTTTGAACTATCAAAAACTTTTAGAAATGATTCAAACCGCGTTAGGTGTGCTTTTACTAATCCACGCTTGGCTTTTAAAGATTTAATGTCGGCCATTTTGACGTGAATGATATAGTTTTAACGAGAATTGTGTTACGAGATAAATATTTATATAAAGGGAAAAAAAGGAAATTGAGACTTAGGTAAATTATATTATCCAATGTTAGGTTTCGTTGTTAAGAAGGAACTAGGTTTCTTCTTATCGATGCGGTTTCTTGACGAATAATATTGGCTGTTATGGTTGCACGTGTTGGTTCACTTTTAATTATTAAATTATTATTCGAGACGTTTATTAATTACTTAATTATATTTTTGTTCAATTAGACTCGAAGGACCATGTGGCGGGTTTTAAAATAAAACCACAGTATTTTCTCTTTTAGATTGATACAAGTAACAATTTATTTTAACATGATGTTCGGTATACGTGTACAACAGTTATTATAATTTTTTACAACTTCTTGAGCCATTGCCACAGGGACAACCAACGCGCATAACATCCTTACAACTAACTTAACATGAATAAAGGTTGCGTTCAACATAATTATTATCACACGGGATGCATTCTTTTTTCAAACAAAATGAAATAAGTAATTGAGTAACAATAATTTGCTAAATGCGCTAATAAACTTTACCACTACAGTAGAATATGAAATAAAGATTGGGCTCCGCTACGAAAACTATTAATATTTGGGTAAAATAAATCAAATTGGGAATCATTGTAAACATTAACATAACGCACCATTCGTACAAGAGGAGAGTAATAGGCATACCAAGTATTAAAATGACCAATTCTCAACAAAACATTGTTTCTTGTATTACAATGATAATTTGAGTTCCAAAAATCAACTAATTCTACAAGAGCAGAACATTTTATCTGCCCATAAATCAACTTGTATATAAAAACTAAATCGGACATTTTACGTTTATTTTCCAGTGTAGATATGTTTAAATGCATTATAATATTGTTAGCGTTTAATGCGAAAAACTCTTTACTAACTTTTAAAAATCTATTTTAAACTCTTTCAATATTGGCGATCTGATACCAAATTTGAGAACAGTACTCAAAACTAATGAGCAATATAGAATTTTTACACACCTGAAAGATAAATATTTATTTTACTTTTCTCAATATAAACCCCAACACATTTTCCAGGCATGGTTTACGATCTTACAATGTGTGCCCAAAAACTTAAATTGTAACTAAATGTAACTCCTAAGACTTTAATAGTTTTTAATCAAAACATCATTGATGAAATATTTCGATTCCATTCAATACTTAATTCTATAAAGTGATATGATTTTGCATTTACTAATATTTATAAACAGAGCTTTCTGCCACACAAATCTTGAATTGCATTTAAATAATTCTGAATCAAAATACAATCCTGAATATTTTTATATTTATAAATAGCAAAAACAGTACAGGCCCATGTGAAAACCCTCGTAAACCCCAGATAGATCATTTCTTTAGACAAAATAATGATGTTCACTTTATTAAAACCTTTGGAGAAATCAGTATAAATAATCTGCATACGATTCTATAAAACCTCCGACAGAAAGGCATGATATTGCATGAGATTAGATGTTGATGAAACCAGATAAAAAGCCATGTTGCTCAATTATTACAAGATTTTTAGATGCTCACATCAGTTGCTTTGTTAGTATACAATCTAATATTTTTAGAATGATTGACTATGCTTCTATAATTTTTACCATTACGTCTGTCGCTTGATTTAAAAATTGGTGATAGATAGCTTAGTTTCCATTTATAAGAAAAACAGTGATCTTGTCAGCGGTATAATAACAGAATAAATACATTTTTTAAATACTAAACTAGTGATATTATCAGGACCGTGTGTGAAGGAGGAGTGAATTGTTAATTTCCTCAAAACCATCGCCCTACTTACTGTAAATTTAAAATTGGGATTAACCTTTTCGTAACCAACGGTTCCAAATTTTGATGTCTGATGCAGATGTTACAGATTCAACGGATATGTTTACCAAAATAAATGTTGGCATTTTATTTATTACGTAATTTTTGCTACGTGTTAAGCGTTAAAACAAATGGTGACATTGTTGCTATATCACACGAATTTATTAACTTATTTAATTATAGATAATTTTTAACAATATTTGTTAAAATCTTTTGTTTTGGTCATCCGGTTCTTTCTACTTTAATATAAGCACTGTCTGTTATTTTTTTTTCTATTATGTTACTCTTTCGTCTTCGTTGAGATTGTTACTTTATTCTATTCGCGATATTCCTATGCTTATTATTTTTATTGATGACTTTGCAGTTGTTGTTTTGAATAATGTCTATTGCTTAATACTCGTTTACTCCGTCCATTACCGTTTTTCCAGTAATTCTTTGTAGCACTTACATTTCGCTTGTTTCCACAATTGTTTTTGATGTGTCCGCTTAGAAGTCTATAGTGTGAGTCACACACTTTCTTTTTTACTTTTTCCTTGGTTGAAAAAGAGTCGACTGCAAAAGTCACTTGACCTTTTGAGACTATCGCAACAGTTTAAAAACCCAACATTTTAACAATGTATTTGTTGTACTTTCTTGAGCGAGTTAGGGTTATTACAGTTTCTTATAATGTAATGATAGTATTGCATTTTGAGTATAATCTTAATAACCAAAAAGGCACTTTAGCAATTTTTTTATTGAAACAATTTTTTTTAGACTTTTTCTTTTTCAATCTTTTGAGCTAATTAACTGATGCTTATTTAATAAATCTTTAAGAATACTACTTTTACCAAAAAGTTATAAAAAGAAAGTTGTTTCAAATTACATTATCTACAACTATTTGTTCGACAACCATTTTCCTCACTTTTATGTGATAAATAATGTTCTTCGCAAATTCAGCTGATTAAATTGGTTAAATATCATTTACGGCACTCATTTTTAGGTGTTTAATGTATTCAATAGATTTTTTTGTCGTTTGTCTTTTGACAAAACTACAAAAACAAGGTCTTGCATATATAACTCTTTGTGGTTCTTGTAATAATATTAAAATATATTTATTATTTTTTGATAGCTTTTGACTTTCTCACTAGTGTTGGGTTTTTTATAGAGAAGTTTTCGGCAGAATGCAATTAAAATTATAGTACAAGATATTTTTTTGGAGTTTTTTAACAATGTTAGTAAACAAAGTAACAAATTATTTTATTATTACCCAAGTCCCCCTGATGGACTCCTCCTCCCATTCTCTCTAGAAACGGAAAATATTTTGTAAATTCTTTTGCAGCATAGGGATGAAGATAAATAAGGGACGTATTCTAAAAGTATTTTCCAATATACATGGTGATCTATAAAAAAATGGCATATCAAAGTTATATTTTTTCTTACATATTCTTACATAGTTTCCCACTATGTTGCCGTGAACTCTACCTTACAGTCTCAAATAATACTCAGTTTCCTCAAAAACTAACTTAGCTGGCTTTATTGAAATTTCTTCCTTGTAAAGTGGCTATAGGGTTATTTCCGACGGCAATTTCTTGTTATTCCGAATGTTGAGATTTCTCATTAACCAGTATAGGCATGTTTGACTTTCACAAACTGGCAGTCAGAGGAAATCTTCAGACAACGAATTCCCTTAATTTTCATTGGTGGCTGAGACTTAGCGGTAAAGAATGGTTTCAAAGTATCCGCAATGTTAAGAAAATCCGATCGCTTTGCTTTAACCAAGTTGAAAGGAGAAGGTTTCTCCCTCGAAGATAAGATAAGCCTGTCCCAATCCGATTGAATTTCGGCACTATTTTTCCTCTTTTTGCTTCAATCAAGCTGAAGTCCTGATCATTAGGAAGCCGAGAATGTCCTCTTACAGGAAAGTAATACACTATTTTTTTGAACATATGAAGTCCATGTACAAGAAAGTAGAGAAATCGAACCATCACATAATTCTTGTTCTTCCCAGGGCAGCCACACTGAACAAAACTTGAGTATTTTTTTCTGCTCCTCGGTTATTGAAATAGTAAAGTAGTAATGACGTAACGTCGTTCTGACCCTTCCTGCCTGTTGTCTCGTCGTAAGCAAACATTGTAGCATAATTGGTCCCTATATCATGTACCCCAAATACATAATACCACAACTGGCTCGCGTAAAACACATCACCAGTTCGCAGATGAGGCAATGGCAAGTTCTGCAAATAGTCAAACGATAAACATGTCAATTCACCTTGCCTTGCACGAAGTTTGTATTTTCGCTTAAGTTCGTCAAACTTATCAGCTTTAGGTAGGTGATGAGTTTTTTGAGAAGTAAGGATTTGTTTCGTTTCTGGGTCTGTAGCTGCATTAATTTGTAACAAAATTATCACAGACAGAACAAGTGTCACTTCTTGGTAAACCAAAAGATATGTTGAACCTATTTTTGAAAATGGTCCAGTAAGCTTTATATGTGACGGCGGTTTCGTATTTCTCTAGAAACATCTTAAACATCTTTTTATAGAAATAGTTACGGGCAAATATAAGCGGTCTTGATTCTTACGTCTTGAATAGTGCCTTTGTCGGGCCTTGAATGATTGAATATGTTGAATAATCAGATGCTCAACTTTATTTTGTTGGGTCTGTTTTGATGTGTTCCACGTCTATCTCTTGGTGAACGTCCGTAATTCAAGAGAAAATCTTGAATTATTCTGATTCGTCCTCTGGAAATGCCAAAGATAGCCAAAAATGCTCTGAAGCATACAGGAATTTCGGAACCAGAAATAATCCGCACTTTATAAGTAAATACAGCGTTGTTTCCGAACTGTTTTTTATCAGGATTGTCAGATTCTTTTTCTGTTTGTAGGCTTTAAAGTGTTCTAGAACGACGACGCATTGGAGCATGAAAACTTGTAAGGCCGCCTAGAAAATTATCCTGCTCATTCTTACTGAGCAAAGAGTTGAATGTGTCAAGCAAACTACGTCTTGAATCTTTTGATATTTTTTCAAAACATTTAAGTCTTGAACATCTGAAATTTCAAAATATGATTTGTAAGAAACGAAACGCGTAACGCGTTACAAAAAAAGACATACCTGCAATCTGGACCTGTTACTCTGGCGGGTACTTCTTTTCACATGATTAATATGGGCTTCGCCACGCACTTTTTTTACTTTAATAATTTCTTCCTTTTTAGCTTTCTTTTCACGCTTTTGTTTCCACTTCGTAGGGCTATTTTCGTCTGTATATTTTTCAATATTACTCATTTTAAGCAAGAAATGATAACTATTTGACAGTTAAGATGCAACATACAACAGTCAACTGACAGATATTATTGTAGGTTATTATGTTCAAGTAACCGGTCATATTTTTGCAGAAATAGCCATTGTCTGGACTATGGCTATTTTTGCCGAATATCAGTCGAACTATGGTTGTTTTTGTAGAAACACCTAAATTTCACTGTGTTATAACTAGTGACAATGATACTTTTTACCGAAACAGATTGTATAAATCTGTTTATTGACTTTGAAAGTACATGCTGCCGTAGACAACTCGAATTTACATTTTACGGACTATGGTTGTTTTTGCCACAAGCTCCTCAATTGTTCTTGGATGGTTTTAAAATAATAATCTTGTTATCTTGTTTGTTGACTCCTGAATTCTAGTATAACCTGAAATAAAAATTAAAAGAAAACTAGCAAATTAAATAATTTAAAGCACAAACCTTTACGCTCTTATTATTCATAACATCAAAAACCTAAATCGGGCATTTTCTAAAAATCTTCATTAATCCCATGAGTTTCAAATAATTGTTTACTATGAAGAAGCTAAAAATGTACAACACCTTTAATTCTGGGTTTTACTTTACTTCGCTGATTCCGAATAAAGTCCACCAACTTCTGTTTATCTGTAGAGACCTGTGGTAGAAACAAACTACTCGATCCATACTAATTGACATATCTGTCTGATCTATAATAATAACTGTATTGACTTAAAATAAACTTTATAATACCTGCATATTCTTGCAAGATGCAAGTATTATGCCTAATAGTATACACACAGGTCTACAATACAAGAAAACAAACAACTCATGTAACCTCAAATTTAATACGAACAGGTTTTATGCAAAAGAATTTCATTATGCTTGCTTCAATAGCTATATTAAAATATGAAAGCAACTGAACATTAATCTTAAATCACAACGTCGTCCAAATTAAGATCTCAACGTGTCACTGTCTAATGCTTACTATTTATTTAATTTACCATTTTCCTTTGCGCTCTGTTGTCATAATGGTTTTTAAAGTTTTGTTGTTGAGAGAAATACGAATAACTCTAGACATATTTGTCTTTGCAGTCCACAGAAGTTACCGTCTATTTATTTAGTTGTGGTTATTTTTATCCTGTCTTATTGTTGTTGTTTTGTACTACCTTCTATCTCCCATGTACTTTCGAGGTTCTTGTAGTTTGGTATCTTAAGTAAGGTTTTTCCTCATCCTTCTCATTGTTTGATATTCGGACACTGTGGCTTTTCCAATGATTTTAATTTCTGCCAACTAATATTTATTTGTTTTTATTTATTTACCAAATTTTTTTCTTTGATGTTATTTTGGTATAATATAATTGGATTTGACAACTTTCAAAAAAAAACCCAGCCGTTTTTTAAGTTTTTGGTGTCATCTTGGAGCTTGCACTGCGAGGATTATTATTTGGATATTTTCACGGACGCCACGACCCGCCCTGACCCTGTTTTGGCCCCTTGAAGTCAACGCTCCGGGCAGGATTCGACGTTTTTTTGGTGCCTTTCTTTCGGACTTTTGAAGTGGGAAATTCTGATTGTTTCCTTGACACTATGCCTCCATCTACTCAAGAAGACCGATCCTAGTGTCCTCACTGTCACCAATTCTACACCAAAAAGGGACTAAATACGCACATAGCCCGCATGCACAAAAACATTGTTCAGAATACGGATTTAAATTCGACCCAAGAGCAAGATTTAGAAGAAATCCTCATAAAGTATAAAACATCCCTCAGAGTGTTAAGCCGAATCCCCAAAGCAGCTAAGATCTCAGCCTCTGCCAAGCTTACCAACTTAATAGATAACTGTGTTTCACTCAATGATGTCGACTCATGGAAAACCTTACTTCTATTTTCCTACACCTCTCTTTAAGAACCCGACAAAAACTCTGGCCTAAGTCTGTCGGCAGCAGTCAAACGGAATATTATCAACGCATCTCCTCCTACATTAATCAAGCCAAACCACCGATCGAAATTTAACCTTAACAAGAAAGTCCAAGCTAAGGTGGATGAAGGGGACATCAGAGGAGCTATCACCCTTCTGTCATCAAATGATTCGTTTGCCCCCTTCAACGAAGACGCCCTGGAGTCCCTAAAGAAGAAACATCCAAGCCCTTCCCGAGATTTAGCCATGCCCACCATGGACAACTCAATGGAATCTTTAGTTACGACCAGTAATCTAGTCTTTGAAGCCATTAAAAGCTTTAACAATGGTTCCGCTGGAGGTCTGGACAGTCTTCGACCTCAACACCTCAAGGACTTTACTGCCACAGGCCTTGGAAACACGGGAGCCAAATTATTCAGTTCGTTAACAAAGCTAGTCAATCTTTTGCTATCCGGGGAGGTCAATTCAGTCATTACTCCTATCCTATTTGGAGCATCCCTCTGCGCCCTGAGCAAGAAGGATGGAGGTATTCGACCAATCGCCGTTGGATGTGTATACCGTCGTCTAGCTGCCAAATTAGCCTGCCATTCAGTTAGAGAGGAAGTTGGTTTAATTCTCAGACCGAAACAGCTAGGATTTGGAACTAAAGCGGGTTGTGAAGCAGCCGTTCACTCAACAAGATCATTCATCAACTCTAAAGCTAATTCGGACAAAGTTATTCTTAAAATAGACCAGAAGAACGCTTTTAATTCAATAGAACGAGACAACATGCTCCAACAAGTATTAACAATATGTCCCAAGCTGTTCCCGTTTTTCAATTCATGCTACAGTTCAAGCTCTAATTTGTTCTTTGGCAATAATATTATAATGTCGCAAGTCGGAGCCCAGCAGGGCGATCCAGGAGGTCCCTTACTATACTGCCTCGCCATTAATAATCTTATCCAGGAACTGTCATCAGAATTGAACGTGTGGTACCTCGACGATGGTACTCTAGGAGGATCTCCCGATATGGTACTAAAAGATCTCCAACACATTATCTCGTCGGGAAAACACTTGGGATTAGAAATTAATCCATCAAAATGCGAGTTGTTCTTTTGCTCTGAACCAAATGAAAAGGTTATCCAAGATTTCCAGTCGATTGCTCCCGGCATAAGAATAACCTCAAGCCAACTTACACTTCTGGGAGCCCCTCTCGTTGATTCTGCAACTAGTGACGTCTTTGCGGCTAAACTTGACGAACTCCAACTGCTCTTATTAAGAATTCTGAATCTTAACAAACACACAGCTTACTTTCTCTTGAAATCTTGCACTGGGATTCCTAAGTTAACCTACCTAATCCGCAATACACCCTTACACAATCATCTCGCAATCCTGAAAGAATTTGACAATTTCTTTAAAGAAGCTCTGACTAAAATTACGAATCTGAATTTCGATGCTGCTCACCATGACCTGTCTAGTTTACCAGTGAACTTTGGAGGACTAGGCATTCGTAAACTCGAAGATCTCTACCTGCCCGCCTTTTTATCTTCAATCTCATCCGTCGAGGAACTAATGGACTCTATTTTCTCCCCCTCCGAGACTACTGTTTTTCATGGATACCTTGAAGCAAAAAATGCTTGGACCCAGTTAGAACTTCCTCAACCCGCTGACCCCCTTAAACAAAAAAATTGGGACTTACTTAATATCCACCGTCTAATTTCCCTCCTCGAACCTGAATCTACTCAAGAAAAGGCAAGATTTTATGCAGTTATGACCCCAGAAGCTGGAGCCTGGTTACACGCCATCCCTATCAGCACAATTGGAACTTTACTGAGTGACTTTGTCTTTCAAATCTCGGTTGCCCTTCGTATGGGAATCAGTTTTTGCCAACCCCACCTATGTAAATGTGGTGATAAAGTCAGTGAACTTGGAATCCACGGTCTCTCATGCCGTTTTAGTGCAGGTCGACATTCTCGCCAACAAGAAATCAACTCTATCGTAGCCAAAGCTTTAAGCTCAGCCCACATACCCTCTCTTCTGAAGCCGGTAGGTCTTAGTCCTGAAGATGGTAAGAGAGCGGATGGTGTGATTTTAATTCCATGGTCCAATGGAAAATGCTTAGCATGGGATTCCACTTGCCCAGATACCCTTGCGCCCTCCAATATCCAGACCTCAGCCAAATCAGTGGGAGCCACAGCAAATGCTGCCGCAGCGATCAAGATAAGGAAATACTCAGATATTGTGGAGAGAGGACTATTTTTCTTGCCCTTTGCTGTGGAGACTTATGTTCATTTGGAGATGCGGCCATTCAGTTTACTAATGATCTTGATAGACGCTTAAAGGATGCGACTGGGGAACCTAAATCTAAATCCTACCTAATCCAACGCATAAGTCTAGCTATCCAGAGGGGGAACGTAGCTAGTGTACTTGGAACTCTCCCTTACACCTCGTCCTTGGACGAGATATTTCTACTTTAACATTTCATCATTTATAAAGTGTATTTTAAATTTTTTCTGTACTTAACCCAAGTGTAGTAGTTATTAATTTAATAATTGATTTATATAATTGTTTCTCGATTGGTGCTTGTTTGTAATCCTGTTTTTAGTGTCATTGTTAGTTTAACGCTCTTAATATATCTTTTATTTAATAATAATAATAATAATTTTTATTGAACTGAAAAACAACATATAAATTGATTTTTCATTCAATAGGGACAGACGAACGGCAAAGCCGTTTTTCACCTACTAAATCAGTAAATGTATATAACTAAATATATATGTACAAAATTAAATTATTAACAAAACTATTGAGACGCTTGCACACTTAACAACGCATTTTTATAGATTTTATTAAATTTTTGAATAGAAGAGTGTTCATTAAATAAGGATAAATGTTTTTTAATTAATTGAGGCGCAAAGTATAGAAAACTGCCTTTAAATTTACTACAACTGTGTTGCGGGATACAAAATGAGTTAATGTTTCTTAAAGCTAGATTATCTATTAGTAAATTTATACTTGGTTCTTGGAATGAAAGTAGGTAGTATTAAAGTAGGTATTATTAATTTGTAATTCATTACGGACTTATGGAGAATTACGATGATCAATAATTCGCGGATGACATGTGCACAATATTTATTAAATGGCCGGGATCGACGTTGCTTAACTATGATGGTGAAATAAGAACCCGTTCATGCAGTTTTCAGCCATTTTAAGCAATAAGTGCAACGACCTTTTTTGTCTTCTAAAATGATCATATGACACGTAACCATAAGTTCAATGAAATGATGTTCTAAAAACGAGTTTCATTAATCAAAATGATTAACTTAGAAAAAAGTATAGAAACTAAATCTCCTTTACATTGAAACCGGTATACACATACTAAAAATCATTTACAATGTAGGTAATCTATCATCAATTATGCGTTTTTAATTATTGAAACAAGAATATGAAATCAATATTAAAAAAAATATTTATAAATATTAAAATAATAAGAGATTAACATGGTGTGTTAGCATCTAAATAGTCCTTATTTAATTGTCCATTTTGTTTTATTAATACCATTTCGTATAATCAAATGTTAATTTCACAAAAGTGTTGTGTAATAAACTATGACATATTCTATACATTTCGTATGGTCCGATTCAATCGCACAAGTCTCTGTCTCGGTGTTAAATTAGTACCTACTTTTCCTTATTAACATAAAATATGAACTTAACCTCTTAACTAATTTTGTAATACATTGCACAAACGAGTGTTTTTTTAAATCGCGATCGAAGTTGGTGTTGCCTTTTTACGATTGTAACAACCAAAATCTAAACTGCCAAGCAACAATTTTAGAGCATCGGCAGATTTACATTTACAAAATATCAAAGTCCAATTTCAAAAAACACTCGTTATAGTGTTTAACATTAAATTATAGCATTTAGTACATAAAATAATCAACTTTTAATTCAAAAGCTGTTTTAATTAAACCATATACAACAAAAAAAATGTTTGTTTATATTTAATTATTAGTAATTTGTTTTGTGTTGAGGGCGAATGATTATGTAAATATTTTCTAGCCTTTCATATGTATAATTAGTTATTATTAGAGAAATTTTAAGGTTACAAAATCCGTCGAAAATACTTTTCTAAATTCAACTTAATAACAAAGTGAATGTAAAATATTCGAGACGCTTTAACTAGGAAACCCGTGCTGTGAAAAGTTTAAATTTAATAAGGTCAGTAAGCGTTAGTCAATTTTGGTTAATTATAATTTATAAAGCTGTCAAAATTAACCAACTGAACATAATATTGTTCAAATAAGGAGTGACGGTATGTACGTATTAAATTATTGATTTTTTTGTCATAAATTAAAAATTTTATTAAGTTCGATCTCCATGTAATAAACTAAATTCGAGTACAATAAAAACTTAAGCCATTGTAAATATGAAGGGTTTTTTTTAGATTAAATTAAAAGTAATTTTTGTTTGAACATGTGACCACAACTTTCGATTTATATATGAAGCACTCTGTTTCTTTTGACAGAAACACCATATCGGTGGGATTTTCCAGTAAGGTCAATCGGTCAATAACCTACCAAAAATAATTATGTATGTCATTGTCAATAAAATTAATAGTTATTTAAATTAAACAAACGTCTACATTTTCTTAATTTTAATACAAAAGAGTGTTTTTATTATAATTATTAATTGGGTTTCCTTTATGTGGGATCCATTGTAGAGTATAGATGTAATAAAATCAACTAAGCAAGAGATAGTCGGTGTCACCACTTCATGGACAGTTGCCATGAACTCAGATTCGTCACAATTTAATATTTGTAGAAAACAACTAACTTTTGTAAACTAGTTTTGCAATTGTTTCTTTCTAGCATATAGGAGTTTCATCAAGGCTAAAACTATTTTTAGGTACCTATGTCACTAGGGTAAGATTATAGCAACATGATTGTATCAAGCATTACGAATGGAATTTTAATAATTATGTAAGTGATTAATTATTAAAAACTTAACGCCGTTTACGTGCATTCGAAGGATTTTTATGAATAAAAACAATAAGATGCACAACATTGAAATAGGCCAAAAATATAATAGGGTCCAAATTACATTTAATAGTAAATTACGTAACGAGAATTGTAAGAAGCACATTACGCACGACTGTGAAGAGTTGCGCACGAGCAGCGTAACGTCGAGTGCGCAATTACAGGAGTACGTAATTGCTTTACAATTAGAGTAATGTACTATACTTTATCTACGACCACCTCAATAGTGTTGACTAAAGTTTCTGTTGGTTGGAATATATTTAGTGTTTTAATTGCCACAGTACCTAGTTACTAAAAATCAGCAAGGGCTTGACGCATTATTATTTGATAGAACAATTCCACTGTTACTGGCAGTGAAAGTGGCACTAACTGTTTTTGATTATTGCAGAAGCGATGTAGGAATTGCTTTTTGATGCTCCAGTTGCTTGCACAATTACATCCAAAATGTTGCCTATAAGAATGCAATTAAATATAACCAAATAAAATGTAGTTATCCAATTACTGTATTACCTGAATTCATACTTTTAAAGAAGTTGTAGAATAATTAATACCTAAACAAATTTTGTACGTCACAAAAATAAAGAGGTTATAAACAACTTTACGCATCGCGCGTAGAAGTAATATCGGGACAATTTTCAAATCGTTACTTCAATCTTTTTCTAGTTTAAAAATGCGTTTCTGCCTGGTATATTGCTGGTATACTAAAGTTTTGACTTTGATTGCACTTGTAGTTATTTAGTTAGAAAAGTAAAATTTCTAACTGTGCGATTTATTTACATAACGCACAGCGTGCGTTTTTGATGACATACTTAGCCTATTAGTTGTGCGTTATTCATCATTTTCTATAGTGGTCGTAGATAATAGTATATTATGTAACGAGAATTGTAAGATGCATATTACGTACGACTGTGAGAGACGTACGATGGGAGTACGTAACTGCTTTACAATTCGAATTATGTACTATACTTTATCTACGACCACCTGAATACCGCTGACAACTTTTTGTAATTAGGATTGCAATATATTATGTTAGTGTGTATAATATAATATAATATATATTGAAGGGATCACCATTCACTTCATATTTGAGTTTGTCACATACGAGTTCCTTATTTATGTAGTCGTATTCAACTTCTCCTCATTTCTTCTCATAAACACTTCCAAAGTCTAAGTAGTTTTATAACATCATTAAAGTTAAAAATAGTATTTCCTGTTACCACGTTCTTAAGAATATGAGCTTAAGTATGTATGTATATATGTTTCCTCTAGAATTTACATAACATTATGTAGTAGAATATTGTTTATAGTCTTTAGAACGAACCTATAAGATATAGTCATCCTGATTTTTAATTACTGATCGAACGTATGTAGAATTGCAAAAGACGCAATGTTATGTCGTTTCATTACTATCTTCCAAAAATGAGATGTTTTTTACCTATATAAAACACAAGAAAATATATTATAGAATATTACTACTAAACGTATCCCATTGTAACAGTAAACTTTTAATGACATTTTTTTTCTCAGATATCCAATATTTTTGTCATCTTTAATAACCACCGAATATTGAGAAGAAAGTTTAAGTGTTGGGTTGAAGTTTCATTTGCAAATGTATTTCTATTCACAATCAATCACTCGATCTTGATTCTAAATAGTAATTGGTTTTCAATGCTCCAGTTGCTTGCACAATTGCGTCCAAATTGTTGCCTATAAGAATACAATTAAATATAACCAAATAAAATGTTATCCTATTACTGTATTACCTGAATTCGTACTTTTAAAAAAGTTGCTATTTTGTTAAATAATTAATAAACACATTTCGTACGTCGCAAAAAACAAAGAGGTTATTATATACAACTTTAAGGCGCGCCTAGAAGTAATATCTGCTTAATTTTTAAATCGTTACTTCAATCTTTTTCTAGTTTAAAAATGCGTTTTTGCCTGGTATATTGCTGGTATCTTAAAGTTTTGACTTTGATCACACTTGTACTTATTTAATTAGAAAAGTAAAATCCCTAACTGTGCGATTTTTTACCATAACGCACAGCGTGCGTTTTTGATTACATTCTTAGCCTACTAATTATGCGTTATTCATCATTTTCTATAGTGGTCGTAGATAAAAAATACTACATGGCAGTTGGAACGCTACACTGTGTGAATGCATTTACAGATGACCAAATCCTATTTAAGTAATAATACAAATTGTTTCATTTTAAGCAAAATTTAATTAAAAAGCAAATAAAACATAAATACGCTTGTAGATAAATAATTGGCTTTTTGCAGTAAAGATATTGTTGGCATAAACGAGAATTTTTCTATAATTAGTTGATGGTGATGTATAATCCTTCAACATAGAGGCGACTAAAAGAACTACTTAACTTTTACCATAAACTGCCGACGTTTTGCCCTACCGTGGAAGGACTTTATCAAAGCTAATTTATTAAAAAAATCATGTGTATTATACAAAAGAAAAATATTTTAGGTTACTGAAAGCTGCAAATAATAACTTTTTTAATTTATTGTTTGCTGTTATAAAATGTGTATCATTGTCGCTATATATTTTAGCAGGTTGTTCTTTTTGGGTTACAAATTTTATTAGACAAATTAAAATGGAATCTTTACTTAAGTCAGTAAGTGGCTTTGTGTCAAAACAAATTAACAAGCACACAAAGGCATTCGATAATTTGCAATCTCTAACTGTCCATCTATTTATTGTAAATGTCTCAGCATAATCAACATCCGTTATTTTAATTAGGTTTAAAAAGTGAAGATGCGCGCTAGGTAAAGCTGTCATAATGAGATTAATTCCCCTATGTTTAAACCAAAAACATGGAAGTTTTTACAATAGACTTAACCAATACTTTTGCCTCATATTGTTTCTCAAATTGTAGCTAGCATTTGCTGTGGATCAGTTATTAACATTGCTTTATTAACTTTGTCAAATAAATCCTAATATCATAGGATGCTTTTTCGTGTACCCGAAATCAGAATAAACCACTTTTTTTTTCAGTAATTTTCTTTTCATTAAATAACTAATTTCAATTTGAAATGAACTGTGGTGATCAATTTTAATTAAACGTTTGTAAGCTTTATTAATCTGTTGGACAGTTAGACAACCAATTTCCCAACCTAACCCTTTTGATTTACTTTTTTGAATGAACTATTTGATTTGAGCAATAACTCTTTTGAACTTACCTAGATCAGAACACTTGAAAATAAAGATTGTATTAGTTTTGTCTTAGTGATTTCGCAGTCTACTATACCGTTTTCAAACCATGAAGAACCATTCGACCTAAGTGTATTTTCGATCAAATATTTTGACTTCACGCGATAACATATCAACTGGATTGTGCTCTGATGAGAGCTTTATTAATTTCTTGAACAGTTAGACCTCACAATCAAACCATTTTGATTTACTTTTTGGAGTAAACTATTTATCCAAACCGTAACTCTTTTCAACTATCTAGATTAGAATATTTGAACATAAAATTGGGTTTACAAAATGTTGTGAGTGTTAGTTTTGTCTTAGTTTTTTTAAGATTTGGCATTTTGAAGCCACCCGATAACAGATCAGCTGAATTGTGCTCTGATAGTACATGTCGCAAAGTATGACAAGAAGTTAAACTCGGGTTAACAAATACTCTATTACTAACAAACGTTTTTAACTTGTTTGGAGGGGTTGTTATTCAACCAAGGACAACTGTCAAATGCGATCAAAATACAATTTTATTCAGCGTTAATCAAAATAAATTGCAAACTACCCATGCAAGTTTGGAAATAAGGTGAGCTACGAAAAGCTCCAATCCTGGAAGAAAAATAGTATTTAACGGTGCCACTCTCAATTTGGCACCCAGCAAATAGAAAAACATTTTTTCTGTACTGTCGATTGAGTTTATATAAATAAAAGATCCGCAGGCTGTCTTGGGAGTATCGGAAACTTCATGCATTTGGTTTATGACAAGTACATCACATATATTACGTGGCGTGTTATTTTATATATGCAATAGAACCGATTTATCCCACGTCAATCTTTCTAATCACAATTTTTGTAACAGTATCTTGTAACACGGAGTTAACAATACTTAAGATGTTTTTAACAATATAAATCGTTTAGTACTTTTTCATTCATTCAATTTATTTAGAATTTTCTACATTGATTTGCACAAGATTGGAATCTACCTGTTAACGTATTTGTGTTTTCATTTTTTCCGAATTCAATTAATTGTTTGTCTGAATTTTGTTAGTTAACGTACTTTAAGATTTTAATGTTATTAGAGTAAAATTATACTTGCTTTAAAATACTAGTTACTCCAACGAAAATATTAGAATTTTCTTTTAAAATGTCTGCACCAGTCGGCAGATCGTCCACGTAGAAGTTTGAACAAATATCTCAGTACATTTTTGTGTGCCAACTAAAACAGACATCTTATCGCCAAAAGCGATGCTGCAGTAGTGCTATATGTCACTGTCTTACATTGAAAGATGCTTATTGGGTTAGATGTTGGCTGTCAATACTAACATGTGCTACTAAAAACAAATTAAAATACAGAATAGCTCTTGCTGTAAAATTGGTTTAAACACCACTCTAAGTTTGCTGGTTAAACTGTTTTCTCGTAGTTCCTCTTCATATGTCCTAGAAACACATACTCGTTCACAAAATCAGTATAAAATTGTTTTAATTAATATTTATAGCTTTGTCAGCATCATATACAAGGTGGTCCGTAAATAATGTTACATAGAGATATGGGAGATTCTTGACTTCAAAGATACAGAGTGTCAAACATGAACTTTTATAATTTATTTTTCTGCTGTCTTAACTGTTAACGTGCTGACATGATTGGAATCACAACCCTCAACAATGATTTGAAAATTTATTGGGTTATGTCAAATTCACACAGTTTTATGTTTTTCAAATAATACTAATCATGGCCAATTTGATTATAGATTATGTACGCCCCAATAGTAAAAAATTGCAAATATCTCCAAAAGTAGTAGCCGTAATCCTAACAATGCTTATATAACCAGCATCCGACAGACTGAAAAAATAAAGAATGTTCCATTTGACTTAAAAAAGTTATTGTTCTTTGAAGAAGTCAAAATGTAACAACAAATATGAAACACTTAGTATTAAATTTTTTAATCTATGGACACATCATCGTTTGCTACAGTCCATTTTCTTTATACAAACCAAAAATTAACCTGATATGGAGTTCCCGAAAAAAGTTATTAAGATATTTCCGTAAACTTTTGTATCTGTAAAAATTTTACTAAAACAATTAATATCTGGAAATCTATAACTTCCAGGTACAGGGAATGTTATACAAAATGACCCTAAGACGTAGAAGTTGAAAATGCAATAATATATAGGGTGTTCTATTTAAAATAACGAAGTTGATGTCCACTTCTGGTACAACCGAAAGTGTCAGAAGAATGAAAATATTTTAGTTGAGTTTGCCTTATTGGTTTTTAATCATTTCCCAATTATGTGAAAAATTTTTTATTTTAATATTTAAATTTATTTCTATTTTTACTAATACATTTCCGTATACGGTTAATGGCAGTTTTCGATAAAACACCCTGTATAGTTATTTTGGTTTTTAAACATTTTTTCATTGCCAAACATTTACTAAGTGAACATGTATATGAATTTATGTAGGTATATTTGATTCTTATACAGGGTGGGCTACTACCAACGAATTATTCTGTAGCATTAAAACGACAAATAACGTTAGAAATTTTAAGGCATACATATATCAAAGATTATTCAAAAATTCACTTTAAAAATATTTTGGATTATACACGGTGCTCCAGAAACACGTACCATATCAAAGTTGGGTTATTTTAAGTGTATGCTCTTTAACCCATATAATCCTAAAACTTTTTTTTTGTTAATAGGATTATTTCATTGTATATTATATGCTCTTGGCTTATGTCTGAAATATTTCAATTGAAATTTTTTATACATTAATGGGTCTTATGGGTGAAAATTGATGTTCTTCTAAATACTATTAATAATAAAAATTTTATTAAAAATGACAAAGAGACACATTTACAGTAAATAAGTCACAATTGCAGTAAAAATGTTCAGTCTAATAAAAAAAAATATTTATCAATACCTTTGGTTATAGTGTATGGTAATTCAAAAAACAGTCTTTGGGGTGCAAAGCAATTTCACATTCATTACATCTAAAGTTAACTTTTTTGTGACAAGAAGCGCACCTGCTTTGTTTTTCTTGGTATACAATTACATGATCCAAGCGGTCATATCTAAAATACTCGTGAAGGTTTTGTGATGCTTTTGACGGCCCTGTTTTTGTTATACGTCTGTGTGTTTCCAACAGTTTGGTAGTTATAGATCTTCTGAATGCTAGTTGGTCCAATCGTCCTCCTTCTTGTTTGTGGAGGTGCCATGCATTTTGTACAACCATATCAACACAGTGGCAGATCAATGGATAATACCTTTTTTTTCCACGTACACTGATACGATACTGCCCTATGTTTTGGTCACTCACATGTTCTCATTATACGCCTTGATTAAATTTGGTTGATCTATGTAAATATATTTCTTGTGAGTCTATGAGAACTGTTTTGCCTTATTCAGAGGGAAAACTGACAGAGCATTCGGTGCAATAGCCATGACATTATTATCATGCCATTTGCATACAATAATCTCCTTATCGGCTAGTAGATAGTCAAAAGTTCTTCTCTCTTGTTTCTTCAGTACTTTTCGAGCAACTAAAGAACACTGAGGTACTCAGTTATCACGTATCGTACCGGTTGCTTTTATATTTCTAAACGTTAGTTTCTTGAGTAGAGACAACGACGTAAAAAAGTTATAAAAATATAAATAAAAAGTTTTGAATCTTGTGGTCTCTAATGTATCAGCATACTGAAGTACTACTGCAGCACCTATTCCCAAATCTTTGTAGCGATCCTGTAGTTTAGTACTTAATCTTTGATAAGGTTCAAAGTAAACGATATACCCAAGTGTTGTCGTACCGACCCAAAATTTATACCCCTATCAAATCGGTTTTCCTCTTATGAATTGTTTGCAGCCATGGTGACCATAATATGGCACCAAGGCTTCATCAACGCAATTATTTTCTTCCACAGGAGAATTCTCTAGAAATTTTTTATTTAGAAAGTTAAATTTGAATATTTGTCGTGTTGGTCTAAATTATTATTATTGCAGTGGAAGTTTGTAGTAATATGTTGAAAACAGTTTCTATACATAGCTTCAACTACAAGTTTATTATTTGTATCAGCAGAATTCTCCCAATACATCCTTCTTCGGGATACGGAAGAGTACCCACTAAGAAGCAAAACTCCAATGTAGCAAAACATCTCATCTGATGTGATGTCTCCAATTCAATTCTTTTGTAGAGCGTAGGTGTCGCTGAATAATACTAGTTTCTTGATTAGCTCGTAATCAAAAAATAATTTGAAATAATCGGCCGGAGAGCGTTTATTACTGATTATATAAATAGGTTCCCATGTTGAAAAGTCTGCCTGGAAGTCTTCCTTTGTAAAATGAAATTGCTTCATCTTTTTGGGTTAACGTTATACAAAAGTAGATATTGATTTATCGTCATCGCTGTCCCAGTTTTCAGAATCTGATTGTTCTTCTATTTCAGATATGTCCTTTTGGACAACGCATTTGCCTTTACTCGAATCTTCGTCTGAACTGTATTCAACTTCAACTTCTGCTTGAAGTTGAGTTCCGAGCAAGTTACTTATGACAACAGTTTCTTCTTGACCCGAGTCTTCGTCTGTATTGTCTTCATTTGCGTTAATCGGGGGGAAAATATTTATCTTATCAGGTGGTTTTGGAACATTCATACTTTCGATCTCATCAACAAGCTCATTTAGACTCAGACGGCTGTGCCAGTAACTGAAATCAATAGAAAGTAAACTTTCAATAATTCTGATTCATTAGATACGTGCAGAAAAAATGAACAAATAATAAACAATGTGAATAACACACGATTGAGTACCAATGCAACAATTTTGTATCTGGAAATCCTTCTACTTTGCTTATACCTTCCATTAACCCACCACAAACGTTATAATCTAACTGTATGTGACGATTACGCACTAGTCATTGTTCAATTTTACGGCATGCATAATATGAATGAGGAATAGTAAGTATAATGGATAATCTTATTGTCCTTTTAAAGAACGGCCATCTGATAGTTTTCCAGATATTTAAAAATTTGATAGTTTAACAATTTACTACTAATATGAACATTATCTTGCAACTTTCAGTTTTAAATATTTACCTTAAAAATATTTATTTAAAAAATAAACAGAAATGTGCTTATGACTAGTATCCTGGGTTCTAAGAGTCAATGGGATTACCCTTACCGGTCAAAATTTATTGATGTTTAATAACGGAAACCATTATTTGATACATCAAAAATCGGTCATACTGTAAACATCGACAAAATTTAACTTGTTAAGTAAGAATGTAATACAAACCATTATTTCTAGAGTTTTTTTAACAAAGTTCTAGTGTTTACTGTGTTATCGATTTTGCTGAAACTAATAACGGTTGCTGTTGTTTGTGACAGGTGGGCGTGATTTGACTGACTCTAAGAGCCCGGCAGAAGTCATGAACACGTTTCTGTTATTTTGTTTTGAAAAAAAAATTTAAGGTTAATATTTAAAACTGAATTGACCTATACATTAAAAATGGTTGCAAGATAATGTTCATTTTACTGATATCTCTAGATTCTAGTAAATTGCAAATTGTTAAACTAGCAAATTTTAAAATATCTCAAAACTATAAGAGTTACGGGTTGTCGGATTAGTAACCCTAATACCGATTACAATGTACCAGTTTTAGATTCTAAAAAGATACAGTGATTTATTTAAAATAACACAACTTTGATTTGAATATGGTTGATATGGAGCACCTTGTACAATCAAAAATATTTAAAAATGTGGTTTCAAATGGTCTCGATATATGTATGTCTTAAGATTTCTTACATTATTACGTTTGAGAGCTACAGAATTATTCGTTGGCAGTGCCTCATCCTGTTTGAATATTTATTTCACAATTTGGTATTTTCCAACTATTTATAAAATGTGTAAAATCGAAGCTCATACACATAAAAGATGTTCGCCAGTTGTAAACTTTTTTTTTTAATTACAGGGTACTTTTTAAAAAGTGTATTCAATTCAAATACTGAAAATTGGCGCCGAAACAGGTCGTTTATATCGTGACGTACAATTCTCGTATAGATAACATTATATGGGCTGTTTGATTTGTATGCGATTGTATTTTAAGTAATAAATTAGAAGTGCTTTGCATAAACAAACCACCGTTTATATTTGATGTATACAAGTTTATTAACATTACGGCTAATGCCAATGCGTTTCAAAAATGATTTTAAAAATAGTGTTTAGAAATTTTTAAAATGAAAATATTTAATACTCAGCACATTATATTTATGTTTGTATTACTGGGGTTTTCTTTTACGTTTATGACTTAACAATAAAGTACAATTTTTTAAATATAAATTTTATGAAAACACCCAATTGGTGTAAATATTTTGAAAATAAATGTACTACATAATTATTCTAAATTGTAAATCTAGGCTTAGAAATATTTCACACAAATATTGAAATTATATGAATACTTGAGCATTGTTTAAATTAAGAAGAAATACTTAGAAACTATGTACATATTTCTTCACCAACAAAATAAATTAACAAAATCTTAATTTACTGTTTCTTAAAACATACACTCACAAATTTACCTGCAATGTGCTTCATGAACCGGCCTAGAAACTCGTAGATTTAAAAAAAAGTAGGCCGTTACCTAAATGATTCTGTCTTTTTTAAATTGAATTCGTTCTTATAAGCATCTCTTTGATTGCAATTTATTGCAGCGGTAAATTATAATGACGGACACTCTTAAGTCAAATCTTTATCAATCACATTTCTAAAACGTCATTATAGTAAATAAGTCACCTTTTTAGTATAGATAGAAAGCACTTTATTTAGATAGAGTTGTTCCACACATGCCAACTCCGACTATAGTGCAATTATCGCCATAAGATGTTCAAATAAAATACATTGTTAAAACAAATTAATGTTTGATTACTTCTATTTTTAAACGAAACAGAACGTTCATAAAGCAAAGCTTCTTTATTAATGTTGTCGTCAGTACTGTACAGTTAGATTAAGACTGTGATTTCAAATTTTATTTAAATTTTGTTAATTATAAATAACTATTTAGTTCTTTATACTTATGCATAATTATGTAATAATTTAATTATTTTTTGTTTGAATGGGATTTAAAGATATGGCTAATAAATCGTCGAACTAGTTTTAATGATTCTAAGGTTTCAGAGCTTCGTCTTCGAATAAAAAATGTTTTTAATTCGTTCTTGTAAAAGACGGAATTTTAAAATGACCTAAAATTAACTACTTGTGTGCTAAAAAAACAATTTATAGAAAAACTCATTAAAAAACTACTATACTGTGATTTGATTTTTTTAGATTAGCAAGATTGGCACATATACGTATATATAAATTCTGGCTTAGACCTGAATTTATATTTCGTTTTACCAAGGAAAAAAAGTCACAAGACAAGTACCTCACAATTGTACATGGTTTAACTGAGAAAGTAATCAAGCAACGAAAAGCAGCATACGAATCTAAAGTTCAACAAGGGATTGACAACGATGAACCGGAAGAAAAGTGGACTGTATTTATGGATAACTTATTGAAAGCCCAAGACGAAAACGGATTGCGCTTAACAGATGAAGATATTAAAGCTGAAGTAATGACAATGATGTTTGCCGTAAGTATACTTAATCTATTTACAATAACTAACACTAAACCGTTGTACTTAGAAATCTTAATGAAATGCGCGTTCTATTTAAATTGAATAATTTAATGAAAGCAGTAATGTTGTTAACATTTCTTATTGTTTACATTTTTTACGTACTTATACAATTTCAATTAAACTGAATTAGACAATTACAACAGTTGAGTTTGCAACTAAGTAATCGAGTTCTTTCAAGTAACGTAAATTGTATACACTTTTAATAGACTTACCATAAACGTTTAAATAAAGCTTAATTATATTTTCAAAATAATTTACACATGACCTGCTTAGATTGTTGTTAATAATGAATAACAAAAACGGTAAAATTTGATACACCATGACTAGAAAATTAAAGAATAAAGAATGATTTATTAGTTTTCAATAATAGCTTTTGCATTGATTTTATGTGGAGCATTAACCCAGTTCGGTTTAATCTTAATAAATAGAAATTTAGATTGACATGCGTAAAGTTAATTATTCTATTGTAAATAGTGCGCTTCAAAATTAAGTCAGTTTAAGGACAATCATTAACAGTACCTACCGAGATGTATTAAATTCTATTAAATATACCAAAAAAGAAAAAAATTATTGTTCTTGCTGTTTTATAAATATTATAATTCGGTCGCCTAGTTAGGGTGGAAATACAATCCCTTAAGCTGCCAGTGGTAGCATTTTTATACTTCTATATTGATATTTGCGTTTTCATCATGTTGTCTTCTTTGTTCCGGCAGTTAAATTGTAATTCACCATTTACTATTATTTTTTCTCAAAATGTATTTTGATAACCCAGATCAATTGAACCGAAAGTACTTAAAAGAAATTTTAAACATTCTTTATATCTTAATTTTATTATATCATAGGTCAATCAGTTCTTAGAATTAGCATGTCTTCTAGTAGAATAAATTTGCGCAAAAACAGATATAAGAATTGGATTTATTCTATATATTCTAGTTTTAAAAACATTTGCTTATTGTTAATAAAGTTCCATGGAAGAATTGAAGCTTTCACGGCTGGAGTCGGGATTGGACTGTGTCGAAAAAGTAACCGTAGTTGCCAACGTTTTGCCACCTATCGTAAAGGGCTTCATCAGGGCGAAAAACATGAAGCAAAGGAAATTTCAAAGTAGACAATTGAACGTCAGGTAATCAACTTGAGACCAAGCCAGATTCTAGACTAAAACAAGTCTTTTTTTAGTCTAGAATCTTTCTTTAGTCTAGAATCTGGCTTGGTCACAAGTTGATTACCTGATTTTTAGTTGTCTTGCCTTGATGAAACCCCCAATCCCGGAAGACGTTTTGTTTCAATAATGACTCCAGCCGTGAAAGCTTCAATTCTTCCATGGAACTTTATTAACAATAAGCAAATGTTTTTGAAACTAGAATATATAGAATAAATCCAATGAACATAGTTATTCTTATATCTGTTTTTACGCAAATTTATTCTACTAGAAGACATGCTAATTCTAAGAACTGATTGACCTATGATATAATAAAATTAAGATATAAAGAATGTTCAAAATTTCTATTAAGTACTTTCGGTTCAATTGATCTGGGTTATCAAAATACATTTTGAGAAAAATAATAGTAAATGGTGAATTACAATTTAACTGCCGGAACAAAGAAGACAACATGATGAAAACGCAAATATCAATATAGAAGTATGAAAATGCTACTACTGGCAGCTTAAGAGATTGTATTTCCACCGTAACTAAGCGCCGCGAAGCAATTTTAAAATCAAATTATAAATTTCAGTAACGGCCAACAATTATTAATTAGCTATTAATACAAACGCTACCTGCTAACTACTACCATTCCAACGTTGGGACAAAACAAAGGTTAAAAATGACAGACAAAACAAAAATTGCGTTTTAGAAAAAATAGTTCAAACAATAGTTGTAGACAATAAACTTTTTTTTCTATAATTAATATTGTTAAATCAATTAGCAACACGTCATAGTCATATTTCAGTAATTACTTATCAAATCAAAAAATAGTTTAAACAAAAGTTATGTATAATTGAATTATAACAAGTTGTGTTTAAAAAAAGCTGTCGCATAATTCCCTATCTTATTTATAAGATGTGGAGTAAAAATCATATCTTATTTATAAGATGTAGAGTAAAAATCTGCAAATTTAACAATTACAATGCAGCACAATGATCTAAGTGTATTTGTAAAGCCAAAATATTAAGTAAAATAAAAAAATTGTTCCGGAAAATAAGCTATACTTAATTTTGTTCTTTCTTATTCATAATCTTATTATTACGTTTTTTTTTGCCTTATTATGGCAATTCAGCTCAATCTGTTTGACAAAATTACTCAAACTTTGCTTTTGTGACTTTTGTCATACATATCCCATTAAATTGCCCATGAAAGTAAGTTTTTAACTCTAGTGCTGTAGCTCCCAAACTTTTATTCTCGTTGACTTTTTTAAAGTTTTACTGTTTTTGGTAAACCCCCTGCTACTACATTTTTACTATATTCCAAAAACTCTTAAAAATGTCGCGGTTGAGTCCCAACCTTAAATCCGGTGGGATAAAAAATAATAAGAAAAAGTAGATACATTTGTCTTGTGTCCGGTTTACTAAAATAATACTTATGATTATACATATCTATATGTATATTCATATTTGGCAGTATGTATAGCTACTGTAGATTTCTAGAACTAAAATATGTCGATTTAACCCAAATCACTTTAGTCCAAAAGTTGATAGTTTCCGAAATACAGTATCAAAGTTATTATTTTTATTAATTTTCTTGGATAATTTTCTTAATAGCTGTACTATTTGCACAAAATTGGAAACTCGATGGTTTTTTAGGATGAGAATTCGAAATTCTTTCTCATTTTTGTAATAAATCACAGGGGGCGCCACTGAGAGCACTTTTTTACATTTAAAATGTAGTATTTTATTTGTAGTCTCCTGTATGAAATTTTTACTTGAATATTTGTATACTCCAACTTCTTCGGTCTTACAAAGGCCAAAGGCAAACAACACAAATAAATTTAAAGACCAAACGGTCTACAACAGACATTATGTAAAAGCAATCTGACTGGATAAAGTGTGAAGGAAGGCAATGGCGAGTTTGTCTATTTAATTAAACATAAATCAAAATTTAATTATCTCAAAAACTGTTGTTCCAAGCGACATTTTTTAAGTATAACTTTTGGGGGTAGAAGAAGTTGGAGTAAAAAATATTCAAATAAAAATTTTATACAGAAAGGCACAAAAAAATTAGGGCATTTTAAATGTAAAAAAAATGCTGTAAGTGACGTCCCCTGCAATTTACCACAAAAATGAGAAGAGATTTTGAATTATCATTTGGTGCAAATAGTACACCTATCACAAAAATTATCAAAAAAAAAATTATAAAGGATAATAACTTTGACGCTCTGTATTTTGAAAACTATCAACTTTTAGACTAAGGTAATTTGGGTTAAATCGGCATATTTTAGTCTTAGAAATAGTAGCTCTATGTACCGGGTGACCCAATAAGACTGTTCCTCAGCCATATCTCGGGAACTGTTTGTCGTATGACTTTGGTGTAAAAAAAATATTAGATAAATCGGCCATGAAGAATCGCAGAAAAATATTATCAAGTTTTAGAAATGACCACCAGAGAGCGTAACTGCCATCTTAAATTTTTAAACTGCATTTTCTATCAATTTCGAATAATAAACAAAAATTTTTTTACATTTGTAAAGAAAACCAGTTTATCTATCATTTTTGTAAAAACATAAGATGGCGGGGGGTGTTCAATTGTTTTTGCAATAACCTGCTTTAACTTCTTAACGGTTTGACCGATTTTAACAAATTTGGTATCGTTGAAAAGAGCAGTTGTTAAGCAATAAGAATCAACCATATAATTTAGTTATTGTAGTTAATTTAGTTGAATCCTTTTCTGCCAGGGGCTAGATTTGACACCATGTCCCAAATTAAAAAAAAATCAAAAAAATTAAATAGAATGATATGACTTTTCTTTATGATAAAGTAGCCAAATAACATCCAAATGGGCCAGTAAAAACCATTTTTTAAAATCTCGTTTCTAACCTCAAATATTGGGAAAATGAGAATAATGGATGTTTGAAGATTGAGGACCGCGCGGTAAATTTTCTAAAACTTAGAAATTTAGCAAAAAATGAATAAGATGTTAAAGAAAGAATTGTGAGTCTGATTGTAAGAATCAGGAATGCCATCTTGAACATCCCAAGAGCTGAAATTGAGAATGCTGTTCTTTTAAAATCGGTCAAACCGTTATGAAGTTAAAGCAGGTTATTGCAAAAATAATTGAACACCCTCCGCCATCTTTGTTTTTAATATAACTGAACTTTTGTTTTACAAAACGATAGATAAACTGGTTCTCTTTACAAATGTGAAAATTTTTTTTTGTTTATTATGCGAAATTTATAGAAAATGCAACGTAAAAATTTAAGATGGCAGTTACGCCCTCTGGTGGTCATTTTTAAAACTTAAAAATATTTTCTTGCGATTCTTCATGGCCGATTTATCTAATATTTTTTTAACACCAAAGTCATACGACGAACGGTTCCCGAGATATGGCCGAGGAACAATCTTATTGGGTCACCCGGTACACGGAATATTGAGAAACCATACGACTAGAAGTAAACATTGATAACGTACCAATCAACAATTGACAAAACATCAACAATCAACACTAAAATTCAAATCAACAATTAAAAAAAAATAGTCACAATTTTAATGAGACGGATGTATTTCATAATTATCCATGTTTGACTTCAGTTTTGTAAGGAATAACCTCAAATCTCCCCGTTCTGTAAAGTTCATTCTGCTTCTTTTTTTGTTACTAGATTGGTAATCACATTAAAACTTTTTTTTGACAAGATATGACGAGGAAAAGTGTATCAAATGTAGGTGAATTGGCGCCGATTAATATTTGCTTCGCTTACAAATTGACATTATTTTAAACGGAACACCCTATATATTATTACATTTTTGGATTTTACTTCAAATTTTAGGGACACTTTGTATAATATTTCTTGTAGCTAGGGGTTATAGATTTTGAGATATTAATTTTTTTAGTAAAATCTTCACAGATGCAAAAGTTCACGGAAATATCTGTAACTTTTTTCGGGAACTCCATATCGGGTTAATTATTTGTTTGTATAAAGATAATGGATTGCAATCTACACGTTATCTAAATAAATTGACAAACCCAGAGCGGTAGATACATCAATCGCAGAACACCTACACAAAAAAGGAAAACACATCATCAACTTCGAGGAAGCTAAAGTTCTATCACAGACCAACAACTACTATCCGAAGATAATTAGAGAATCCCTAGAAATAGTGAAATTTAAAAATAATTTCAATCGAGAAGATTAAGCAACACATGGAAACTAACTCTTTACAAAAACAAAGAAAACAAATGTCACCACGCAATTAGTAAACACCACACGGAAGATGGAAAACCAACCACCCGTCACTGAACGACATCATCAACGAACCATAGCAGCACATAGGTATATAACGAGGAGCAGAAGACAACAACATAAGTCTTTTGAGTAACTTCTGAAGAAGCTAACAGAATTGTTAGCGAAACGTCAAATGCAGAACGAAGAAAAGACTAACACGGCTCAACCCGGAAGATAATAATCTTAAGATACACAGTGTTCATCTTATAAATATTTCTCCGTCGACATAACCTTAAAGTATGACTTTACATACTATTGTAGTTGGTTTAAAAAAGATTGATAAGGATAGATATACAATTGATACTAAACCGTTCTGCGCAAAATCGCGCGTCACCTTTCAGTTTCGTCGCATTGTTTCTTTACTAACCTAAAATATTATGTTTCAAATAAAATAGTACCTGTCATCCATTCTGTGCTGCTATGCTATTACCTTAAAACAGAAATTGCGTATTAACGATCAGTTCAAGTTATAAGTTTATCTTTTTTTTATTGTGAAGGTTAAAGTATACTTTATTCAACTCAAACCACCAGATTAAAGTACCATTTTAACCGTAAGGGTAGATAAAATGGAACTTTAACAGCAAGGATAGATAAAATACTTTAATTAAGTAGGTATCTATTTTTATTTGAAATAAATATTATTAGGTATAACTTAATTATCTGTAGTGCTTTCATTGATAATAACTTGGATCGTACAATTCACATTTCCCGAAACATGGATGTCCGAAACAGAACGGTGTTCAGAATGGTGAACAGACGGGCATACAGAAGACGTAGTATTACTAACGATCCCACTCGTTGACCCAAGTAGTATCTTCTTTGAAACTACAATTTTACTTGGTACTGAATCTTCTATATAAGTTTCAGCTACTGATGATGACTTCCATCCCCCTGTGAGTTTGCCATCATTGTGGCTGCAGATCGTCTAAAACAATGAACACTGTATTTTTCTGAATCCGGTAAATTTAGGAAATCGGCAATTTTTCTTGGGACTTTATATAAAGTGTTTATGCCTACAGGTTGGATAGTACACTTTTTTTGTCTATAGTTAATAAAAAACTTATTATAAGAAACGTGTTTAAACCGTAAGCCGATATATTTTCTTATGATGTCCAAAACACCCACTTCCTGGTCAGTTATACAAAAGGACTGATCTTTTTTGGTTTTAGTATCAATCAGTTGAACGATAATTACTGATGTTCTATGATCAATATTAGACATCTCTAATTTATACAATACATCGGACCGGCATGCCCCATATAAACCCATTACCGCCACAACCTTCATAAACAAATAATCATCATCGGGAGCTTCTTTTATAAATCGAATGATATTATTAGGTTCAAAAATGTTCGATTTTTTAGGTTTATAACCATCACATAGTTTCTTTAATAATGCAATTAGTTTACTGTATCTGTAAACAACAATTCGTATTAGCAAAAAAAAAAAATACACTAAATTTGACGTTACTTACTTTGAAATGTCACAATTTTCGTTGACCAAAATTGTAGACTTCAGCATCGAATAATAAGACCATAATGTTGATGGCTTCACCTTCTTTGTTGAAGATTAAAAAATAGAACAAGATACCAGGGATTTGTATTTCTTCTGCATAAGCATTCTTTCACCATTTTATCGACGCTGTCTACAGCTCATTTGCAGCTATTATATGCGGTTTGTAACTGGTGTCTTCTCCGGACAATTCCAAATCTTGGTGTTTTGTTGAAAGTAACATAACGCTTCTATATTTTTTAGGTACATAAGATACTAAAATTGTGTCTTCTCCTTATAGAATATTGCTTCAATATTTTGCTAGATTTCTTTTTGGAAAAAATTCTTTTGGTATTTTACCAATTGTTTTGGTCAAGGTTTTTGATTGCTGCAGTAGCTCCTTCGCCAAAGACATAGACGTAAAAAAATTATCTGTGGTAATACTAGAACCCTCTCTCTAACTCTCAACCAAATCCAAAACTACCCGCTTCCCTATAAATAAAATTTTATACTCGTGTATAAAACAATAAAATTATGTTTAATCTTGTTCCCGTTCATTGTTCATTAACAAAAGTATTATAATTATTAATATATATTGTAATAGATAATAAAATTACAACCGTTTTATTAACAAGATGTTTTAACTCTTGTGTCATTGCTAACATTATGAATGAATGAATGAATGCAAATGTCTTTGTTAACATAATATAGATTTAGATATACAAAATTTGAATTCTTTTCAAAGCAAGGTCCAGTAAAATAACAGAAGTTATTCTCTGCTCTAACCTAACCTTTACTGGCCACTTTATGCAATTTTTTTCTCTCGGCTTTTTTTTCAATAAGATTTTTTTTTCGCTGGCTTTTGTTTTTGCAGCTTTTCTTTCCGTCGACTTTTTTTGCGGTTTTTTACAGGTTTTTTATTCCATTGCATCGTACATACAGAATGTTAATTATTAAGTACGTAGCCAAACTTAAGAGATTGTTAGTTACTAAATATAAGTCTTAATCGACTTTGTTTTTATTTTACGAAATAATAAATAAGCTCGCAAATACTTTAAACACCATAACAAAAAAGAACAAGTGCATCACAAAACAATCAAGTCATATAAACTTCAAAATCAAGAAAACGCAAAATTATTTAAAACAACAGTGGAACAGAAGTACAATAAAGTTAAACATAATTATTTGCAGTACGATTTAGAAGGAATGTGAAGCGTATATAAAGCATTGATACATGACGCAGCAAGAGAAACATGTGGTATAGGGAAATTAAACAAGGCAAGGAAACAAACACCTTGGTGGACTAACGAACTAAAGTATGAAGTTAAAATGAAGAAAGAAAAATGGAAAAAGTACTTAAGAACCAAAACAAGAGGATTGTATGAAGAATATAAAAACCATAGAAAAAAAGTAAAAGAATTAGTGGTTGTAGGAAAAAAGCAAGCATGGGAAGATTTCGGAAAAAAATGGAAAAAAATTATGCAGAGATGGAAGGAGTATTTTAAAGATCTCTTATCACCACAAAATAACGAAATGGTAGATGAACATGACATAATGGGCAGAACATCAAACGAAACCGAAACTAACAATGGTATAACAATAGAAGAAGTTGAAAACGCAATAAAAAAAATAAGAAATGGCAAAGTTAGTGGGCACGACGGTATAGGACCAGATATGTTAAAAATATGGGAAAATGTGAATTATTAATGTTATTAGAAATATTTAACAAAGCTTTTCATGAAGAAAAATCCCAGACGATTGGGAAATAGGAATTATATTACCAATCTTTAAAGCCGGAGATAAACTAGAATGTAAAAACTATAGGGGCATAACATTGCTAAGTATAACCAGAAAAGTTTATGAAAGAATAATAGAGAACCGACTGAACACAATGGTAGACAAAACACTAACTGAATCCCAAAGTGGATTTCGTAAAGGGCGCAGCATTCAGGACCACATTTTTATCATCCACCAATTAATAGAAAATACGCTAACTCGAAACACCAAAACACATATGGCTTTTGTGGATTTGGAAAAAGCATTTGATCGAATACCGAGATACAAAGTATGGGAATGTCTAGAAAACAAAGGAATAGATATTAAATTAATAAATGTTATCAAAAGTTTATACCGCAACAATAGAAGTTACATCCGAACAAATAACAACTACTCGGAAGAGTTCTGTACAAATGAAGGACTCCAACAAGGTGCAATGCTTAGCCCATTACTTTTTAATATTGTAATGGATGAAATTATTAAGAAGTGCAACCGCTTAACAAAGAAGTTTAATGTAGGATATAAAAACTTAGAACCCACAATGATCACAGAATGTGCGTTCGCAGATGATTTGGTGTTGTTTGCAGCAAATGGAAATAACCTTAACGATAATTTGGAAACGTGGACGCAAGTATTTAGTGAGTTTAATTTAAAAGTAAACACCGCTAAAACAAAAATTATGGATGTGGGAAGAATCCCAGAAAAGGTAAAAATAGACATAGGTGGTGCGGAAGTTGATACGATTAAATACTTAAGAGTGACGATAGACAAAACGGGTGACTGTGAGGTAGAAATAAGCAAAAGAGCTGAAAGTGCCGTGAAAGTTTTTACACACTGAACCATGATTTTATTAATAAAAAGAAATATCTACAAAATAAAAATGACTATTTATAAAACAATTTACGTACCTATACTAACGTTTAGCTGTGAATCTTGGGTATTAACTAAAATACTAAAAAGCAAACTACAGGCTGTAGAAATGAAGTAGCTGAGGAGAGTAAAAGGAATAGCGAAACTTGACCATGTAAGGAACGAAGATATAAGACAAGAGCTACAGGTTAAACCATTAAACAAATTCATTGAGGAAAAGCAATTAAAATGGTTGGGGCACTTATTCAAAATGGACAGCCAAAGACAGGTAAAACAAATATGGGAAACAAAAGTTACACCACAGAGAACAAGAGGGAGGCCAAAAGAAAATTGGAACAAGTCAGTAAGTAAGATACTCCACAAGAAACTCAAAACATGGAATCAAACAAAACAAATGGCACAGAACAAGCGAGAATGGATACAATTTGTATTACATTAACTAAGAACCAATATGTACAGTTTATCACTTTTTTACAAGCATTATGTGTTAGTTTTCATTATTTTACTTAGAATTACATTTTTATTAATTAGATTATCTGTAAATGTACGAGTATGTAGTGAATTGTAAATTATCACCCTGACACCTAACGGTAAACAGGGAAATAATTATATATATAAGCAACTTTTGCCGACAGGTATGTAAAGCAGTTACATAGTCGATCCTTCAATAATTATAGCCAACATAACAGTTGACAAGTATAACAATTTCGAATCGCCTGCAGTAAAGTACACAAGTGGTTGTACAATAGCAAACAAAAACTGAGAATCACCCGACAGCTGTTTCGTCCTTTTGGGACTCGTCGGGAGTGAGAGAAGTCAAGTGTAAGTTCACTATTGTACAAACGCGCGCTGTCGACTATATGCCCTACTGGAGGGATAATAATATTTAAACGATAACTTTTTCGACACCTAGTGTCGACTCGTGAAAGCGTTCACGTACGTAAATGTTAGCAACTTTTGCTGACAGGTATGTAAAGCAGTTACATAGTCGATCCTTCAATAATTATAACCAACATAACAGCCATATATATATATATATATATATATATATAAATGATAAGTTTTCGACATCTAGTGTCGACTCGTGAAAGCGTTCACGTACGAAAATGTTAGCAACTTTGCCGACAGGTATGTAAAGCAGTTACATATTATTTATTAAAGAATCGACTATGTAACTGCTTTACATACCTGTCGGCAAAGTCTAATATATATATATATATATATATATATATATATATATATATATATTAGCTCGCGTCAAGAAGAGCTTGCGTCTAGAGGATTTTGCGACGAAGCGGCAGTATCAAGATAGAGGCATCAAAGTGAGCTGCTTCGACGTCATTAATTCCACTTAGAACGACCAAAAAATACAGATTTTTTGTCATCTTTCTTCATAAATTCGCCTTTAAAAAACTACCAGAAGAATTTTCTTGGGTCCTCTCTACGCAGATTAAAATAAACTACCCCTGATCTATGATGATTGGTCATGGGGTTACTAAGAAGTAGGTACCCAGATATATTCAGAATTCAAAGTCGGGTATAGTACATAATTAAAATACATTGGTACATAATCAAATATTTTTCTTGTTTATGAGTCTACCTCTTTCTCTGAACGTATTTTAATATTTTATAAACGAAGTGGAGATCCATATCTCAAAGTATTGGACTTAATAAATTAAAAAAAAGAAATAAAAATAATAATCAGTATTAGAATATGACAGGTGTTTTTTTTCTCTTTTTAAAAATTTTAAAAAATATTTTAACATTTTGGTTATCAATCTTGCAAATATGTTTTTAGTGAATTCTTATTTAAGATTGTTTATATTAACCTTAATCTAATTCACATGCGTGTGTGTTAATAATTTTAAAATTTTGTAATCATTGACCTAAAGTCTGAAGATGACGTTATTTTTTATATTACAACGTCAAAACTAGCCTAGTCGCGTTTTTCTAAAAATAAAAATAATAATCAATATTGGAATATGACAAGTGCTTTTCTTTCTTTTTCTCTTTTTAACGTATTTTAATAGTTCTAAAGGGGCCAAGTATAATTTTGTGTAACTAGATCAATATGAACATCACGGGGTTTACTGACTTATTTAATTGTAACATTAACCAATTTTTTGATTTAAAGTTTTTTGCATATATAATATACCCAAATTAAATTTGCAATAAATGGTATAGCAATTATTCTCGTATTAATAAGGAATATTTCTTACTTTACAATGACCGGTTTTAATATTTATCTTTGGCATTGCACCTTTTTTGTAGTTGGAAAGAGGCACTGATTCTTCAGTCTGGTTTCAGAATACGAAAGTTAAATCTTTAATTCAAAATATGAATTTCATTGAAATCTACCTTCTCGTAGTCGTTTTCTCATAAGCTATTTACTTAAAAAAATTTAAGTAGTAATTTAATTTTCAAATTATTGAGATCTATATTTTTTCTACTTACAATTCTAATAAGATTACTAATAAAAGCCTTTGATGTTTTGTGTTTATTAATTGTTGCAACCATTTATTATAAATAAACAATTAACAGTTTTCTTGCTACATTTAGATTGCATTGTAACCGTAGATCTAGCTTTTGTAACGAAGGTTAAAACCCAATACATTTTACTCTCCCGATTTAATTTTATAAAATTAACAAAGCGCGGTATCAAATATCTATTAATTTTACATTTATGTCATAATGACTACTTTATATCGAACGTTTCTATTAATTTAACATATTATTTTTCACCCAAGATTCAGTTTCGTACTTATTACTAATGTAGTAATGGTACAATACTTGACCTTTAATTTAACATATACTGATTTGCATAAGTGGGCACTTAAAGTCTAAAGAAAGTAATTATTAAACAAGAACTTTCTCTAAATACTTCAAACGCATATGCAGCATTCATCGTTTCTTACTAATAAATAAATAGGTTTTTATTTACATAATAAATAACGTTACGCACATTTTTAGGGACAAGACACGACCAGTACAACAGTAGGATTTGCTCTTAGTCTTTTAGGCATCTATCAAGACGTTCAGGTAAAACTTTTTCAATCTGCATTTTAACTTGTACTGTAAAATCATATATTATGCTTAAGGATAAAGTAATGGCAGAGTTGAACGAAGTATTTGGAAATTCTTCCGCGCCTATTACTTACAATGACTTACAAAAGTTACAATACTTAGAACAAGTAATTCAAGAGACTTGGAGGTTGTACCCACCTATTCCAATGGTTGCAAGGAAGCCATCTTGTGATATTCCATTAGGTAAGTTTAGTATCAAAACTTAAACAAACAATTAAGTAGTAATTTTTTTGTAGATATCTGTACATTGCCCAAAGATTGTAGTATTGGACTTTTAATAATGGGTGTACACAGAGATCCCAAGCAATATAAGCACCCGTCAAAATTCAATCCGGACAATTTTCTACCAGAAAATACAAAGACAAGAAATCCATACAGTTTTTTGCCATTCTCGGCTGGCAGTAGAACCTGCATTGGTAAAAAACCTTAAAATAATGTTTTCCAGTTACTGGGAATTCAAATACGGTAATATCTGTAACTGCATCGATTCCTCTTAAGTACCATTATTTTTTACAATACAGAATAATATTATGAAAAAAAGTTGTTATGAATTAAAAGTTATATATAAATATAAAATTACAGCCATTTAACGTAAAAATTCAGGTTTGGTGATCATTCCGTACCTATTGCTATTCTGTAACTTGTTGTTATTGAACGATCGTTGTCTGTGAACGACTGTCCTTGACAATCTCAACAATTTTGTTAACGCTATTTCATAACTACGACGTTCACGTTCAGGATCAAAGTTTTTGAATCTATCAAGTAGGCAACACAGGAATGTGATGTCAGTTGCCAATTATCTGTAATTTATTGGTGAATTGGAGGTTAGGAAACGAATGCGCAACACTTCAACTGTTTAGTAACTTTGTATTTAAACCTTAATCACCATTAAACTTTTTTTGTTTACAAATCAAATGCATGACAGGGTGAGGTATCTATCCTTCTTTATAACAAAAAGCAGTAACAAATGGCTGTATTTTTGTAGTATGTTGTCCCATTTTGAGGGATGTCTGTTCTAAACATTAGATTTAATTTTAAGATAAGTTCCTCTCTGGAGTAGACCATAAAAACGGTGACAATTAGCGTAATTAAAACATAGAAAAATAAAATTTAAAAAAAATTAAGTATAAGACACACAGTTTAACGTATATATACAAAACAATCAGCCAGTCAAAACGTCAATAACAAAAAAAGTACCGTGTTTCATTGATTCGTTACCACCTAACTCCTACACGAAGGACCAATTTTTGGGAAACTCATTAGCAGTATTTTTTACAGTTAACTGTTGGCATTTACTTAGTTTATACTATTTACACGTGTCCATTTTAACACGAGATGTCATAAGACACACATTTTACTAGTATTTTTTATATTGTATGTATGAATTTTCCTATTTCTAAAATAAATAATTATTATGCATTTATTACCTATTTAAATTACAAGATTGTTCAAAAACATTAACAAATGGAAAGGTTATTGTAATAATTAATTAAAACCTGGAGTATTCTAAAAATTTATTTTAATTCTGCTTTTGCAGACTTACTTTTAAAAAAAAAACAAAATTACATTACATCCTTAAATTATATCAAGACAACGAAAATCAATTTACAATAATATAACAATCAGCTTCAACATCTTCCCGCCTTAAAAAATAAAACTTTTAATAAATAAATGAAATTAATATTTAAATCGATCGGAAGGACAAGTAGTCGACCATTTCTAGTTTTTATCGTCTCGTCCATACTTTACTGTGTTTCTTCTGGCTTTGTCATAACTAAGTGATCTTTTTTAGTCGGTTTTTCTTTACTTTCTTTCTGTTTGTCAACATCGATTTTCATTTTCCAATCTTCTGACATTTCTAAAAGATGCAAACGCTGAAACGGGCGTACTATAACGTCTTGACTTGTTTTAATCTTTGCAATTCTTTCCACTTTATCTCTTTCTTTGATTATTTTTACAATTTTTCCCAATAGCCAATCTAGGCGTTTTTTATTTTCAAAACCAAGAAACATAAATGGTGTTAGAGGTATAATGTTAGTTTTTTTGTCAATATAAGTAAAAGGTCTACTATTAATAATTAATTTTGTATCGCATAAGACAGTCCCTAATTCTTCATAATTTAGTGTGCTTTTACCTAAATTTCTCTTCAGTAGATCTTTTACTAGCCTAATCATCCTTTCCCAAAATCCTCCCTACTAAGCTGCTCTGGGGGCATTAAAAGTCCATTTAATTCCTTTTACAGTTGAACCTTTTAATTACAATGGATCAGCATAATCGATTCCTGTAACTTGTAAAACTGAACCCATATTCATTCTCGTTTCAAGCAAAGGTGCCACTGGAACTTTAGTTGCTTTTACAGTAAATCTTTGGCACTTTATACATTTATTTGCAATTTGTTTTACTACACTTCTTGCTTTAAGAATCCAAAATTTTTCTCTTAGAGCGCACATTATAACTTCCACTCCGGCATGATGTAATAAGCGATGTTTTTCACGTATCATTCGCTTAACAATTTCATGTTTGCTTGGTAACACAATTGGGCACCTAAAATCTCTTTCCTCGTTTTCAGCGGTTATTCTTGTCTTAACTTACAATATGCCATCTTCATCTGAAAAAATTCCTACATTTGGAAAATTTTTTCCTCCTGTAAAACTTTCTTTTCGAATAATAGTAACAAGTCTTTTTTCTGCTTCTATTAAGTCTTCATAAGCAATATTCCTCTATTGTAATGTCCTTTACAAACAGTAAAATCTTAAAATCGATTCTAACATTTTTTCAGTGTCAGCTACTTCATTGTAAAAAATATCAGCTTTTGGCCAATCTCTCTCTTCTTTGTACAACCATAAACGTCTATTTTACCATTTTTGTTTAATTAATGTCTTACCACTGCATCTTCTTGATAAAATATTGGCAGTATTCAAATGACCAGATATATGAAACTATTGGTAGCTGTTACTATAAGTTATTATTTTTTGGACTCTGTTTACTACGAAAACTTTTCAATTTCCATTTGATTTCATCCAAGTTAAAGCTATCATAAAAATACCCCAAAAATAAACCTGCAATGACTTAAGATCTTAATAGTTCCAATCTTGGAATAGTTGCCTGTTTGGGCCTAACTCCAGTTTTTGCTAATAATAATCTCACCTGCGCCTCTAATTTACATTGTGTTTTGATAAACACGCAAGCGGCAAAGGCAGTTTTCCTAGCATCACAAAATACATGAATGAATGTTAATCCTGTTGAGTGATGGTCTTTTTTTCTAAATATCTAGGAATTGCACAGAATTTTAAAAACCTAATACCATTTAACCGATTGTCAAATTTTTCTCTTATTTCTATTGTTAACTTCTCATCCCATCCGGACTTTAATTCCCAAGTTTGTTGTAATAACAATTTCGGAATTAGTGTAACTGGTGCTGTAAATCCTACAATACGAATATTTTCTGGGCCGCTGACAATAAACCCCTTCTGATCATAGGAAAGTTTTTTGCACTTAAAACATTAATAATGTTTACACTGCAGAACAATGTGTCTAACTTGTAGTCCCACAATAATCCTAGTACTGATGTACATTGTTCATTCTTAGTGACCATACCAGTGTAAAACCATTCTCTTAAGCTAAATTTTCCCATACTCATTAATTGTTTGGCTTCATTCATGAATTTATTTAAATCTGAAACTGAATCTACACTGGTTATACAATTATGCACATAAAAAGAATCTTTAAGGTGCATGGCAGTTTGTTTGAAATGCTCAGGTGAATTCGATATATGAAAATTAATAGTAACAGCTAATAAAAATGGATTTAATTTGAGGCCAAAAACAACTCTCCAATAACGGTATTTAAACATATATATATATATATATATATATATATATATAATTTTCCCACCAAAAAATATTAAGTAATCTCTATCAAGTTCATTTATACTGATTTGCAGAAATGCCTTTTCAATATCGCTTGTAACTCTTATAATTCCTAATCAAAATTTTAATAGTAGTGTTGGTATTAGTCCAATTAAATTTGGACTTTAATGTAAACAATCACTTATTGATTTACCTAATGAGTCCTTAGCTGAACCATCAAATACAGATCTCACCTTCGTTGTCTTACTAGTATCTTTATATACGCGATGGTGACATAAAAAATATATACCCGCCATACTGCTTTCTTCTTGTAGTTTAATTACCTTTTCTATTGTCGCTACTTTTTTCCATTCCAAAAAAACGTTGTTGTAGTCCCCAAACTTATTCTTTTTCAATAAGTTGGCGGTAGTCGAGTCTAATCTCTTCTTTGCTAGATTTTGATTCTCTAAAACCGCGTTATCTTTATATATCCACGAAAGGTTTATCTCATATCTTCTATCTTCTTCATTTATTTTAATAGTTCCATTAAAATGCTTTAAAACATTTTCTTCTAATACGTCATTACCACTACTTTCACTAGAATCTCGAATACCTAAAACATCAAGTTTCCATAAATCAATAATAGAACACCCTGAAATTTTCGTAAAACTGTTTGAGGTCATGTAAGTGTTTACTTGAGATTGTCTACTTACAGTCCAACCAAAATGTGTTTCTATGGCTACAAGACCATCTACTTAGATTTTCTATTTTACGAAACTGGCCATATATATTTGCACCTAATAGTAACAGAATTTCTGAAGATACATTATTTAAACATAAATCTCTAAATATTATTTCCTTTTTTTTTAAATATTGTATGGACGAGGAATTTTCTTTTGTTCAAGCGTAATTAAATTTATGACAAAGTTATTATCACAATTTTCTAATTGTAAGTCATAAATTTTATTTAATTTGGGTGCTAATGACTTGCTTCCTAATATACCCTGAATAATGAATGTTTCATCAATTGGGTAAATGTCCAAATCTTTAATACAACTTGTGACTACGTATGATTGCTAAGAAGCTGAGTCTAATAAATCCCTCACTAATCTGTGCTTATTACCATTAACTATTTTAACCATTACAGTTTGCAATAGTGTATTTGCATAAAAATTGTTGGTACAATTTGTCGTAACTATTCCTTCTACTGCTAACTAGTCTAACAATTTTCTATTTGCACTACTAGCGAGTAACTCAGTGGACACAGTTTTATTTATATTTACTTCAGGACACATAATAGAGTAGTGACGTCTAGCACCAACTATGCATCTTATAGTAACATTACAATTTTGACTGGTATGATTAAGTTTTAAACTTGAAAAACAAGCTTTAGAACTAGTTACCTTTTTCTTTTCTTTCGTCCCAATAAACAGTCCCTACTCATGTGTGAATTTCTTTTGCAAAATATACAAAATCAATGTTCCTTGCCATTTTTAACAACTTTCAAATTAGCGTGTAAAAAAGCAGCAATATATGGGTGGTGTTTTCCTTGCTTTGAAGGAATCCAGATTTCGCCAAATTAATGCGTTCTTGAGATTCGATCTCTTGCTTCAAAAAATCTAAAAGTTTATTTAAAAGATTAGGGTTTAATTTGTTATTTTTTTTCCTTTAAATCTAAGTGATTACTGCGGTATATTTACCATATTATTAAAATATCTTCCGCCAAAGCCGATTCAATTAACGGAAAAAGCATTGCTGTATATTTTTCTGACGTAACGTCTAATGTTTTCAAAGCACGCAATTGTGTCTATAATTTATCGTACAAATTAAACAAAGACATACCTGATTTTTTAGAGTTTCACTGCTATTGTAAAACTAAAACCACTAATTCACGAACATATATCTCAAGTAACATTTCCTCTCTTGCGAAACGACTTTTTAAATATTCAATTGCTTTATGGTAGTTTTTACCTGAAGGTTGGAAACTCTCAATTAACTGTCGAACACTAGTTTCTGGCTCTAAAGATTGCAAAAGATATTGAAATTTATCTTCATCCATGATTTCGGCATCCTCGTGTATTTTCTTAAATTGTGCCCAGAATCCAGTTTTTTGTTTCCATCAAACCTTTTTGACTCTAATTTCGGCAACTTAAATTTCTTTTTTATTTTTTCTTTCGTGACGTATAATTATCCTTCAGTTGTTTGGTATTTCATTTCTTTTGCTTCTAGCAAAGTATCGCATATGGTCATACATTAAATTGCTTGTTTTCTAAATGACTGAACTTCTTCGCACTCCTTCTCAAATTCATCTTCCGTAACTTGATTTTTCTCTCATATTTTCGTCTAACAAAAATCGTCTTGTTGAAAGTTCATGCAACTCTCGAAAAATAGTTACAACAGCATAAGATTCGTTTACTTCCTTGACATCTAATAATTTTATGAGATCGTCATCAATTTGTCTCATTTGCTTTCTTAACTGATTTTTTTCTATGTTTAAATACCCCATTGCTTGTCCTGTCACGGTCGCCAATAAATGTAATAATTGATTAAAAACTGGAGTGGTCGGAAAGTTAAATTTATTTTTGTCTTCCTGACGTATAAATTACCCAAATCGTCCGACCTTAAGGTACATTTGTCAATAAAAATCTTTTTATAGAACAAAAATATGTTTACTAAATTAACAATTACCAATTTTTTTACTGTTAAATGGTAAAAGATAATGTAGTTTGGAGTATTTTGAGTTTCATGTAAATGATTATTGCCATCTTACGTATTGTGACTTACAGTTCACTTTATGACCGATATTGACAATTGACAGTAAAATATTTGTTAATTTTAGATTTTTACCATTTAAAAATCGTCGGCCAAAAAATTTAATACAAGAACTTACTTAACTAATCTTTTTTTTTCTCGTTTTTGTCCATTACAACAACCACACCCTCAGGGTGAAAGTTCACAGGGACACTTTATTTTATATAACTTCCAACCAATTCCTAAAAATTCAGGAAACTCGGTGAGTATGTGAAGTTAGCAACCCAACTTAAATTCTCGTTATTTCTGATTAGAGTTCTAGCTTTATTTTAAAAAGTATTAAATTAAATTAATTAAAGTACCAAAATAACAATTAAAAAATGAAGTGCTAACTTCACACCTTAGTTTAAGATTGAATAGTTCTGAGTAACTTATACGATGTCTCTTTGCTAGTACTAGAGTTCTTGATACATAAAAATAAATATTTGACTTTTTTCAAAAGTATAAAAAAAATAACTTTAAGCTCAAATAGTTCTGAAAGTCTCAATGATGCCTTTCGATAAGTTCTAGAGTTCCTAATACCTAAAAAAATAAAACCATAATATGGTGTAAAAAAAATTACTAACCGTTCAATCGTAACCGACATTTAACGTTAAACAACTTTTTAATTATTATATTCCTTCAACTTTGGACTCTGAGAAAGTAAGAGTAAAATTCTTTTTGAGAGTTCTCAACAGTTCTTGTGAGAGTTGTTTATGAGTGTACTCTAAGAGTTCTAAAAGAAATTATAATGATTAAAAGCCATTCGGCATACAGTCTAGATCTTACTCAAATTTGAACTTTCAGGAAGTAAGATTTTAAGTCCCGAGTGAAATATTTTTTGAGAGTTCCCAAGAGTGACTATTTAGGAGAGTACTCTAAAAGTACTAAAAGCAATTATAATAATTGAAAACCATCCTGATGCATACCGTTTCCGAAAGCAAAATTTTAAAGTCTTGAACACAATTTTTTTTAGAGTTTCCATGAGTTCTAATGATAGTTTTGAAGAGTATTGTAAGAGTTCTGATGGAAACTATAATGGTCAAAAGCGACCCATCTAATAATTAAAAAGTTGTTTAAAGTAAAACGTTGGTTACGATTGAACGGTTAGTAATTATTTTTTACACAATCTTATAGTTTTATTTATTTTACTTATTAGGAACTCTAGAACGGCATCATTGAGACCATTTGGAACTATTTAAATTTGATGTTAAATTTTTTGAAATTAAATTTTTTTATATTTTTGAATAAAGTCAAACATTTATTTTTATGTATCAGAAACTCTAGTACTAGTCAAGAAACATCGTATGAGTTACTCAGAACTATTCAATTTTAAACTAAGGTGTGAAGTTAGCACCCCATTTTTAATTGCTATTTTGGTACTTTTAATCGCCGGAACTCTTTTTATAAATATACAAGAACTGTTATACTCTTTAAAAGAAAGCCAGAACTGTAATCAGAATTATCTAAAACTAAAGTTGGGTTCATAACTTCACATAAGTTAAGTCGGTGCAGTTATCAAAAAGATTAGAGACAAAAACCACCAGTAACTGAACTATGTGCAAGAAATTCGTATTTCACTAATAACTTTATTTTCAGGAGCTAAATACGCTACAATATTAGTCAAAGTAATGATTGCAACATTGCTTAGATCTTATAGGGTGACTTCGTCATGGCATGAACGTGATTTTAAATTAGCAGGACAAACTGTGTTACGAAGAAGGGAGGGATTTCCTGTTGGTCTTATTCTCCAAGAAAACTACAAAGCTGCTATATAACAATAATAAATTTGCATTATAGGTAGTTATAGATAATATTATTGTATTATTGTAATATTTGTTGTATGTTTTCTTGTATTTATATTATCTGCAGCAAAGTTTAGTGTAGTGAATTTAATTATCAAGCAAAACATAAAGCTGAGTTAAATTATAAAAAATTATACCTTGTATACGTAATGTATTTTATTAAACGAATGATAATACTACAGTATACATCTACGAATCCAGTAGTAGCACTTGAGAATGAAAATTTTGTACTAGAATTAATTTGCGCGAGTTACCGAGCATTTGTCAAATTCGTTATTGTAATGTAGTGATGGTTACTGCCAGAGGAGTACCATTTCAAAAGCTAAAAATGTATGTTTTAAATACCTGAAACCTAGATTAAAAGTCTTTCTAATGTAATCACTATTGTGATTTAACATAAATCAGAAATTTAAATATTATCCCCTTTACAATTAACAGGCCTTCTGCAGGAGTGAAAGTGTCACGTTCAATTAAACATTCTTGCTCTTTATTGTGCCGACGTTTCGACCACCCATGCTGGTCTTTATCAATTCTTCTTTACTATATTTTGCTTATAATACACATATTAATTAGTTTTGACTTAAAAATGTAACTATTAAACTAATTACTTATTTCTATAATCAACAAGCTTGATAAAGACTAGCATGGTTGGTCGAAACGTCGGCACAATAAAGAGCAAAAATGTTTAATTGAACGTGACACTTCCACTCCTACAGAAGGCCCGTTAATTGTAAAGGGGATAATATTTAAACTTGGAATATTAAGGAGTTTTTGACAAATAAATTAGAAACAAGTCTTGTTTTTTCACATTACTTATTCTGATTTAACACGACCGATCGATCCAAATACTATGAAAATTTGACTTTAATTGCCGCCATTGGTTACCGCTGTAACTTTGCTCTAACCTAACGTAACTTATGTTTTCGCTGTAGTCATGCAATTCATCCCTTGTAATCTTTGTTTCTTATTGAAGAATTGTTATCTTACAACAATTTGTGCAAAAATGGTGAAAACGCCACGAAAATGTGATGTTAAAGTATGTAAACTTTGTCTCAAATTTTAGGTTTTTCAGTTTCATCGCGTATCACCAACGAGCAATAACCTGCGCTAAAAGAATGTAATAGAAAATTTTCCCATGTATTTTATATGAAGAGCAACTACTGCATTCGTAGATGCATACTGTGACAATACCAACAATAAATATTATTTAAGAATGAAAAGAAATGCATCAAAGCTTGTTTTATATGTAGATTGACTGCCTCATTCATCGTGTACTTTCCTTATTAATTTAAAAATTAAAAATAAATAACTGTCACGCTTCGAGCGTGCAATATAAGAAATCTACCTACGCTAACAATATTTCAGGCTCCGGCTTCTTCACAGGGGAGAGGTGGGTACCCGATAACTTTCTTCCAGATGTTGATTGTGGGTGCCAGTAGATCTCTGCCACCTAAAATACCTACCACACTGACCAGGATTTACACTAGTCTAGCTATGGTGCTTGAATGAGGTAAGCTCAATTTTGAGCGACAACAACAATTGCAACTAATTATCTGATTTTACTCAAAGCCAAACAACCAAGTACGAGAACTCATTATACAGGATGTCCCAAATAAGAGTGACTGACTTTAAACACAAATTCCCAGCTTATTAATTGCTCCAAAGAGATGGGGTTCTTACTAGTTTTACTAATTTATCAAAAAGATTTTTTTAGGCTTGGTTGGCATTTTATCTCATCAACACAGGGTGTTTTACTAATGTTGGTCAAATTCTAAGGGAAAAAATATGTTTTATTTTAAATAGAACACCCTATAATTTTTGATCATATTCGAAAGAGCAATCATTCTCCTCTCCAAAAATGTATAGTTTTCTATCTTTTGTTTCATTAACAACAAAGATATTCGAGGTCTTTAAAAGAATGGAATATAAAAAGTCACCTGAATTGTGGGATAGGTAACTTGTAACTCACTATAAAAATATAAAAAGTGATGCTATAGTTGATGATGCAAAAAAAATCAATACATTAAAAGCAACTTTAGAAAAGGATTTAAAAATCAAAAATAATTAGCCAAATCAACAATCGATCAGAACCGTTTGAGAACTATATCATCAGTATATGCAAATACTGTCAGTATTTATACTGTCAATAATATTGATTGTGTGAGGGCTGCTTAAATGTTTTGTTCTAAGCAACAAAAATAAACTATCTTTCCAAATATATTAAAAAAAAGGTGATAATAAACTTATTATTTCAAAACTCTGTGAACTGACTTGTCTATACTAAATTCCCCAAATGAATCAAACAATAAATACAGTACGTGTTATCGCAAGCTCGAACTTGAATATCGTACGCCTATATCGCTATAAATATAATAATAGTACGCCCAGTAGTTAGTATAGAGATAATAAAAATTTTTTTCCACTACTAGCTGTGAAGTGGACAATTATTGCGTCTCCTAGCCAACTGAGAAGTTGAATTTCTCTATTAGCGGTTAATAATTTTTCTATTGTTGACCTAGGTTAATAATGGACAAATTCAAATTTTTGAGAATCTAAGAATAGTTGTTTAACAAAAACGAGTGAAACATAATTTTGTATATCCAGGTGATTATCTTTAACGTATTTGCTGCTTAAAATTACCTAACACGATAAAATTATTTGAATAAAAAAATACCATTAGTTTAAAATTCGCGCCCTCATCCCATAACCGCAAATACATAACCTGAATTTATTTATTTATTAAATATGATGGTAGAATCAGTTCTTTCAGGTTTCCCAGAGGAGATTTAACCAGGCGAGTTAAGTTACATAAAGAATTTTAAGTAAATTACAAACATTTTGTTGTAGGTGTTTTGAATGGTTAACAGAATGTAGAAGGTCCGATCTGTTGCATAAAAATGTCGACTCTAAAAGCTTAACGAGTATGTGGCGAACACTTGCCATTCCCAAATGAATTACAAGTATCAATTTCTGAAACCTAATATTAAAATGATGCAAGGTATATTGGGGAAGCAATAAATGCCCGTCAACATCTCTAGCTATACCAAAACTACTCAAGCTTCCAGCTCAAATACTCTTAGGTAAAGAAAATTACGGAGGAACATTCTTAAATTGCAACGTGAAAAGAAAGCACTTCAATTGAAGTTAACATCTCCCAACGATTACTTCCCGAAAGCAAAGCAGAAATTGTGACAGCCCAAGTGGACTTAAAAAAGAAACCACTAAGAAGTAGGAGATATACAGAGTTAAACAACCCTTGTGCTACATCTTTACAAATACGATATGCAAAGGTGACAAACTGAAGTCGATAGTATTAAACTGCATAGAAAAGCTACAACTACAATGCGGTGCCAATGGTAGGGCAGTAGTAAAATTTTCGAAACCTAATTAAAAGAATAGATGTATCACCGGAAAAACCATACCTTCTCGTAAACGATAAGAAAATCTATTATTTCTTCGATGTCCCCTATTTATTGAATTCGGTGCAAAATAACTTGATTAAATACGATATAATCTTTAATAACAATAAAGCATCTTGGAAAGACATTAAAAATTTGTACATGTCAGACAAATCTAAACCGCTGCGATTGGCTCCTAAATCAACTAATTTACATATTACTCCGCATAATTTTCAGAAAATGAAGGTGAAATATACCACACAAGTGATTAGTGAATCAGTTGCAGTTGGTTTATCAACGTATGTAGATTTTAATGCATTTTGATTTATTTGCATTCCTGTGCTACTTGATTTTTACAAGAAAAATGTTTATTTTTTATTTTTGGCTTAAATTTGGCTAGTAGTGGAAAAAATAGTATATACACCATGGTTGTGAAGTCCATTATTGCCTACGCCCCTCGCGAAATAAACTGGTGCTAAGGCAATAATGACTGACTTCACAACCTTGGTGTATAATATACTATTAACAAACAAAAAAAATAGAATAATATCGTTTATCAGAGATGAAACTCGTGGCTAACGCACTTATTGCAAACGTACAAAAAACAAATCAATATAATAGCAAACAGCTATTAACAATTATTTTATAATTTTGTATAGATTATTACAATGTACAATGTGATAACAAAACGTAGATTAAGTTCAAATTAAGTGGTGATTATTATTTACAACAGGTATATACAATAATTTGATAATTAAAACTGCGGTTTTTAAAACATCAATGTTCATACAGATAAGATTAGTTATCGCAAAAATGATAAATGATGAAGAATGTTTATCTGACCTTACAAATGTCCGTCGTTGACCACATGTAAACGTCGCCAACACGAGCTGCATATAACGCCGTAAGGTAGCCTTTTCAATTTTTTAAGTTGTAGGAGGTGATGAAAGAAATGTCTGTCGATTGCGCCGGTGACTGATACAATTTTTGCCGTTGTTTTGACGCTTCTTAAAGGGGTTTCGTTCGAGGAGACAAACCCGTGTTGTGCAGGAGTATAGCGTAGTTTGGTCTGGATACTTGACGCTTAATTTGCTGAGACTTGCAGGTGAACACAAACTCCAGTATTCTAATCGCACTGATCCCCACGAAGGGTAGTAACTAGGTACACTTCACCAATATAGCACACAAAAGCCCGAAATTAATATATTAGCTCAACGCAATCCCAAACTAATAACGTAGGAGGACTTCCAATTAATAATTGATATCCTATTTTGAAGATGCTAATAATTACAATTGGCGCTGAAGTTAATATCGTGTTCACGAGTGAATCGACCAAAAACTCTCTGCCTGAAAAATACTATATCTGTCACAAAAATGTGACCTAACGTAATGACCTTTTGATAAAAATTTTGAATTTCAAAGTTTTAAATAAATCATGTTTTTGACGATGTTGTAGGCAACCCTAACTGCATGTATGTATAACATAATGTAAAATAAAACATTACATAACTTGTGCAATTGCCAATATTTGTTCCAAATATGATGTAACAAACGTCAGAAACTAACATTTAATGAATAGTTAAAAAATATATGCTGTATGTAGGCGTTGAATAATGCTCTCTATATATTTCTGCATTCCTACGTAGAGGTACATTATTATTTTTATGATTTTTTTATTACCTCATTAATGATTTTGAATACCAATAACCGTTTTATTTTTGTTACTTCAAGGTTATCTTATGTTTTTATACCATAATTTATTTCCAACAATTAATAATTGTACGTTTAGCGATTTTTAGTATTTTTAATAAGTTTTAGTTTCAACTTTTTTGGATATCAAGTTTACAAATGATAAAATTTAGAAGTAGATTAATGTAGACATTCTTCCACGAAATTTTCAATTTTTTGGGGGTAATATACGGGGGGTGCTAAGCTGCTAAAACGAAACACTTTAGTAATTTTAAAATGAGATAAGAATTTGGTGACACTTTTAATTACCTTTTTTTAGAAGTACTGTTGAGTCGTGGTAGAATTACCCCAGCTTATTCACCTTTTAAATATATGAAGTCTGTATTGAATTTTTTTGCGTAATTTTGTTATTTGATATGATCGTCTAATTTTCATTGGGACGAAATTTAAAATGCTGAGTTTCTTATGACAATGCAATTTGCGTTTTTTATTAATTTTATTTACTGATTAATTTTCTATCTGTTGAGTAGTTCGATGCAGAATAAGTAAATAATAATAACAGTAATAATTTCTAAAAAATTGACCTGCAATTGTATACAAAATGGAAATAAATAAGTAATTACAGATAATAGTAGAGAAAAGTTGTCTAATTTCGGATACTGTTTAAATATAGCAAAAAAAACTTGATTGATAAATGAATAATTTTCTTATGTAACTTCCATGCCCTGGGATATAGTGAAACAATGAGTTAATATAAATAAATATAATAATCATTGTTTTTTTATATTTAGGAAAAAACTAAAACAAGAACTTTTATTTACAAATAAAAATGGTTTTTAATTTCGGATAATGTCCGAAATTAGGGACACTTTCAAAATAACGTTGTTCAAGCACAAACGTCACACAACTAGTTTTCTTGTTTGTCTGAATTAGCACATTTTGCACTTAAAACACTTTCTGCAACCAAATCCAGTTCTCACCTTGCGTATCTTGAGAGAATAAACCGTTGCAAAACATGCATTTGGTGTCCGCTTCATCTACGTTCATATCTGAATTGTCATCTAACACTGGCTCACTTCCAGAATCCGATGAATCGTCATCGCGACAATAATTCTTTTCTTTTGCTTTTTCCCGTAAGTTGTCTTAGTCTTCGTGTCTTTTATAACCTTTTTTTCATTAGATTCTGCTAATTCAGGATTGACTTTTGGTTTTTTGGCTTTTCCTTTTACACTTTGCTTTCTCTCTTGTTCTCACATGCTTTGTCCAAGTTCGTCCTTGTACGGCGTACTGGTAATTACGTAGCTAGAACTTTGCCTTGGATTTCTTTCTTTATTCCCAGATAGCACAAGGATGTACATAAAACATCTCATGGATGTCCTTCGAGGATAGTGCGGATGTCCTCCAGATGTCCATTAAACATCTTCTGGACATCTTATGGATGTCCATACGTACTCCGTTTGTCACAAATATGGAGGTACAGAAGATATCCGAAAGGGATGTCATTAGACGTCCCACATGAATTATATTAGGGATGTTACTTTTAACAGCAAATTTGTTTACTGTTAATAACCGTCGGATAAAAATAACTAAGTAATTGAAAAAGTGATTATAATAACAAAACAGTTCATGCATAATACATAAAATAATATTAATGTAATATGGGTACATTATTTCTTCTTCAATTGGATATTGTAGCGCTCTTTAGCACGTCGCAGCCAGTTTTGAATTGCTTCTTCAATCTCTTTAGAGCTCAATTTTGTTGCTTAATTCCGACATCTACAAGTAAATTATATATTTATTATATTAATACCGTACAACTTACCAACAATCAACTGACTAATTCGCAGTTTCCCAAATATTTGTTTTTTTTTCAACCCTAACCAACTAAATTCAGATACCAGTTATTAGATAATAATTTGGACATTGTCCTCTTGGTGAAGTCCACCACCAATGCGAAATAATTCATCAATCTGTAATTTTCAGTTTTTTAATTTCAAATTCAGTAAGAGTGTCACATATTTACCGCTTTAGCAAAATAATTTGCATCATCAAGATATTGCTCAAATTCGTTCAAATCTTGCACGTTCTGTAAGAGAAAATTGAATTTTTGAAAGATTGATGGTCCTTCGTCTACAGCTGAGTGGTAATTACGTGTTTCTTTTAAAGTGCGAATATCCTCCATTAGTTGTGAAACCATCCCTTGCAACACACTTTGTTTCCTAATCAATTGCTTATAGTGCTCTGTAGAATAATAATCGATTAGATAAAGACACTCAGAGGTGACTATTTAATATTACCATTGCATTCTGTTCTATCGATTTGACATGTGCAGGTTGCATTTTCCATACTACGAGTAGATGTACCTAAAAGTATCACAATATAATACATAACAAATTATGAAAAAACAAACCTTTATACATATTATCGCCAGTGCGGGTGCACTCCGTTTCAAAACCACCATTTGAAGTACTAGGTATTGATATAGTATTGAGTTTAGATATATTAGCTGTAAAAAAGTATTACTATCAACAAACAATAATTATGCGATCAATAATTACGCCCTTATTACTCAAATTTGAAAAAAATCTCTGATGGCATAAAACTACATCGGCAATGTTTTAAATATTTGGAATAATTAAGGTCGGCAAATAAATTATTAGAAAATTTTACGTACTTAAAAAGAGTAGTACAGTTTTAACTAATTAAAATTTATCTGGTCTTGTTGTAACGTCTTTATTACTCAAACTGGAAGAAGGAGTGTCGGTTTGTTTTACTAAGAAAGAACAAGCAAAGCAATCAATATTAAAAAAAATATATTTAAAGAAATGTTACCTTTCTTTAGTGAAGGTGGAATGGGTAACGTGGAAGTTTCGATTTCTTCATCACTATTAGTAAAATTTTTGCATATGATTTTTCTTTTTTTTCTTATTTGGTTCTCGTCAGAACTAAGGTCTGAATAATTTATCGCTTTAGAAGCTTTAAGTCTAGCGATTGCGTAATTTGCTAGAAGAAAAAATTAATTCAGTTGATACTGGTGTTACAAAATGGTCTTACCCGAGGTGCTTCTTTTAAAATTCGAAATTTTGTATGGTTCCGAATTATCCTGTGGTGATTCCTGGTTTTTAATGGCTCTTTGTAGCTGTTGGCCGGTAAATGAAGGCCATAAGCAATCATCACCTACTATCCAGGAAGATGGTACCGCCTCTACACTATCATTATCATTTTCTAAGGTATCATTCTAGAGGTAGTCCGTCAATATTAATGCACACTTCAATACACTGCAAATTTAAAAATAGTTCGTACTTTGAAATAAGTTTTTCAACATAATTTTTTAAACCGAAATGGTAATATAATCCAGGTTCAACTGTGTTGGCAAAATGGACTGTATTAATTGTTGTTTGATTTATACGATTAACCCAACAGAAATAAATCTTACCTTAATGATTCGATGTATTACATAAATTCGCCGACTTTCACTTAGGCCTAAGATCTGGTCCTTGAATATTATATAGGTAGATGATTTTAATTGTTTGTTTAATGGGTTACTCGTACAGCACTTGTACACTTTTAACATGTAAGACATTTGGCATAAAACTAAAGCTTATCTTCCATTGCACGTACATACATAAATTTAATAATCGCACACAAACGAAAATTTCCCTAACATCACCACCCCTTTAAAGCACGGAAGGGCTTTACAGGTTAAAGTAATACGAAAAATTAAATAAAAGGATAATTCATATACGCAACCAATAATAGGTAATAAGTAGACACACATACAGTTATTTACAAATGTTAAAGTTTTTAATGAGGCATACGCAACAATTTGTTAACCGGTCGAGTAAATTCTCCCTTTGCCGTGCGAATAGTTACTACCCGAATAACACCGTCCGGGGCAGGGTAGACTTTAACAATTTTGGCTATAGGCCAGGTTAAAGGATTACTGGAGGCATCCTTTAAAAAAACTACTTCGCCCTCGGCAACGGCAGTACTTGTAGCAGACCATTTTACTCGGTTGTTTAACGTAACCAGATATTCACTATGCCACCTTTTCCAGAAAGATTGAGATAGAAGTCTAACACGAGTCCACGTTTATGAAGGTTAATAGCCTCTTCAAGAGGAGATTCTGGAGAGGCTAGCAAAGGACGTCCAATAAGAAAGTGGCCAGGAGTGAGATAATCGACATGATCAGGATCATTGTACACGCGACAAAGAGGTCTACTATTTAACACCGCTTCTACTCGACAAAGAAAAGTTGTCATCTCTTCAAAAGTTAAAATTGTTTCTCCGATTACTCGTTTCATTAGGGATTTGGCAGATTTAACACAAGCTTCCCAAAGGCCTCCAAAATTTGCGGCACTTGGAGGATTGAATTTCCAGGTTACACCTCGAGAAACAAAATAATCATAAAATTTGGTATGATTAGACTCAAGAAAGGCGTTCACTTCTTTCAAGTTTCGAGCCGCACCAACATAATTTCGGCCACAATCGGAGTACATAACTTTAGGAAGCCCACGACATGAAACGAATCTGTCGAATGTAGCAAGAAACGCATTTGAAGACAGTTCCGAGACAACCTCAAGATGTGCTGCTTTGGTGACCATGCATACGAAAACACACAAATAGGATTTCAGTAGAGGCGCTTTGCGTCGTGCACTTTCTTTAAAGTGAACGGGCCTGCATAATCGGTTCCGACTTGATTAAATGGACGATCTACTTGTACGCGAGAACTAGGTAAGTCAGCCATAATCGGTTGTTCTGTTTGAGCTTTCAACTTGTGGCATTGCAAACATTTGTTAATTCGTGATCTTACTATCGAACGGCTAGATAATATCCAAAATTTCCGCTGAATTAGCGATTGAACGGTCTGAGCACCTGAATGTAAAGATAACCAATGGTAGTGATCAACAATTAGATTAGACAGGTGACTTTGTTTTGGTAAAATCAATGGGTGCTTTATACTTAGAGGCAAAGAAAAGTTGCTAAGTCGTCCTCCTACACGTAGGCAGCCTTGAATGTCTAAGAAAGGTTTTAAAGATAGTAACTTAGAAAAACTATTCTTTTTATGACTGTTAAGGCATGTAATATCTTTTTGAAAATAGTGGAATTGAACAAGACGTACCAATTCAATAAGAGCATTATGCAACTCTTCGGCAGTCAAGACAGAACTGATAAATCTTATTTTCTTTCGCATATTGGCAATAAATCGTTTGATATAAGCGAAAGTACGAACTAGTTTAAAAATGGAAGAAAATTTTTCAATACAATTTTCAATCCAACTAACTTCTATAATTACTGCAAGAGAAGTTAAGTTTTTCTCATCTCGGGAACTTCCATGGTATCAAATAACAACCGTTTAGGAGTATTATCAAAAAATTCAGAAGTAGTAAGAAAACTTGGGCCATTAAACCAAAGAGGATGATCACGCAATTTAGAGCCACTCAATCCCCGAGACGCACAATCGGCCGGGTTGTCCTCGGAATTAACAAAAACCAATCAATCGGATTTGTAAGTTCGAGAATCTCACTGACACGGTTTCCAACGTATATTCCTAAAAGGTGTGGAGGAGTTTTAACCAGGCAAGAGTTGTTTTTGAATCCGTGTACAATCGCACTGAATTATATGCTACGTTCTCAAATCTAAATTCGGAAGACTTAAACAATCGTGCCAGAAGTTGGGCTCCAGCCAACTCTAGACGATTTACGTTAAACGGTTTCAACGGAGCTACTTTTGTTTTTGAGGCAATTAAACAAGTTTGAATAGATCCTTCAACTTTAGAAACTAAATAAAAACAATCGGGTCAAAAATTCGTGCAACATAGGAAAGAATGGAACATTTGGTAACTGTTCCTTCAAATGGCTGCACTACAAACTCAAAAAAATCACATCCAGGGTTCCAAACCAGACCGAGTATTTTTATGAAGTTTTCTTCGGACTTAAACGTTAAAGTTTTTTCACGGTGTTCTAAGGAAGATCATCTAAGAGGGTTAAATCGTTACTAGCCCACTTACGTAGTTCAAACTTCCTAACGCTAACAATTGCATCAGTTCATTCTTTAGATAACACACTTCTTGGTACGAATCAGAACCGGTTAACACATCATCCATAAATGTTTGATACTTTATAGCGTGACTAGCACGCGGAAACCTACGGCCTTCATCGTCTACTAATTGACTTAGAACTCTTTGAGCTAGGAACGGGGCAGGTTTTAAACCATAGGTTATAGTATTTAGTTCAAACTCCTGTATTTCATTTGAACCAGGACGTTTCCAAAAGATATGTTGGTAAATTCTATCGGAAGGATGAATTAATATTTGTCGATACATCATTCGTATATCTGCACAAATAGCGTATTTTTTGGTTCGAAATTGATTGATCAAATCAGGTAGAGATTTTTGGAGTTTTGGACCTCGATAAAGAAGATCATTTAAACTAAGGCCTGATTTATCGGTGGCAGAGGCATTAAAAACTACTCGGACTTTGGTACTACTACTACTACTCGACTTTGTTACACAGTGGTGTGGCAATACATAATCAGCACTTAGTTTAGCAGCGCTCATATGACCCAGTTGCAGATATTCAGTTAAGAAATCATGGTAAGAGTTTATTAAATACTCATCGTTTTTCCAAATAATAAGAGTATGTCCTTTTGACTATCTCCCTATTGTTTAAATTAAAATTTACAGATTTAAATGGCAGAGCAACTGAATATCTACCATCACTATTACGGGTCACAGTTTTTTAAAATAAAGTTCGACTTGGGTATCTTCAGGATTTTCAGGCAAGGGTTTAGATACTTCTTCTTGTTCCCAGAACTGTTTAAGAGTGACTTCAGAGAGGAACTTAACAACAACAAGGATGACCGGTCCACATTTGCGTGCTCAGCGGATACAGGACCAGTTAAGACGAAACCAAAAATTGTGTCGAATAGACTAGGTTCTCCCACAATTATAGGACATTTTTCAGGTCTTAAGATAAACGGATAAACATCAGCTCCTAACAGAACGTCAACATTAGAAGGTTCATAAAATTCTTCATCGGCTAAGCGAAAATTTAGGTAATGTTGTTTGAGATTAGGCAGCGGAACGTTTGGTAGAGGTTGAGCAATAGCGGGCAGCACTACTGGACAAAACGGAATATTTGTGTCAGGCGCAAATCTAGAAGAAAGGACACATTTCACTGAGCCATAGGTTTTTAAAGAATTTCTAGAAATTCCTACAATTTCAAACGGTACAGAAAATGGTTTTAGGCCCAGTTTTTGAACTAACGAGGAGGTTACGGCGGAAATCTGTGAACCAGAATCTAAAACTGCTCTAGCCACTTGATACTGATTCCAAGAATCTTTTAATAAGATTTTTGCGGTACCTAACATAACAATTCGATGTTTAGGAGTAGGATCAGATACACTACACGATAATGAGTGGGTAGGTGTGACAGATATTGGTTGGTCGACGTTATCAATTTGTGTCGAAAAGGAATTTGACGGAATACTTGTTTGCTCAATAGGTGGATGCAGTAAACTATGGTGTTTATTGCTTTTACAATGCGAACATGTGTATTTGGATTTACACAAAGACCTTAAATGAGGTCCAAAGCAGTTAAAACACAGATGACTTCTTTTAAGTGTTTCGTATTTTGTACTCAAAGGTACAGTTTTGAATTTAGAACATAACGATAAGGTATGGCTAGCATCACAATACGGACAGGTTGGCATTTTTGAGAGTTGCGATTTTTAACAGTATTGGATACTTGATTGGTATTTAATTCTTGAGTTAAGAATGACATTCGAGGTTTTCTTGCAGAAGGTTGTGGTTCTTTTTCATTTGAACTATTAATCAATTCATTAGTTCTACATAAATCTGACACAAAACCAATCAAGTTTAAGTAAGTGGGGACAGAAACATTACTGAATTTATTTTCAAACGCTTTCCGTGTGGAACTATCAAGATTCTGAAGGCATAAATGTAAAAAGAAAGTCAGTTTGATCTGGCAACTCAAGTGCTTTAAAGGCATTAACCGAAGTGGAATGAATCTGCAAAAACTTTTGCAAATTGGCGGAATTTTTGGACAAGTTTTACCGAAATTCAAAATATAATCGATATACATTTGAGCCAACCTTCGTTTATTTTGATATCGTGTTTTTAAAGCAGTTAAGGCAAGTTGATAATTTTCTTCTGACAAATGGTAATCAGAGATGACTGCGGCAGCTTCTTCCAGAACTAAAGTTTTCAAATATTGAAATTTTGGATAATACTAAGGGAAGAGTTTTTGTCTATCAATGATTCAAACAATCCGAAAATGTGGGCCATTCAGAAATTTTGCCCTTGAAGGGTTTAATTTCCAACTCTGGCAAATTCAAACAAGAAGTGGCAGATAATTTTTCGCCAGTAGCTTTAGGAACTTCTCTCATAAGAGTTAAATACGGAGCTTTAGCACCGTAAATTAAATCGTCAAATGACGTTTGCGTTTTGTTAACTTCAATCATTAACGACGGATCATGTTCAGAATTAAATTCCAAAATAATATCTTGAATGTCCTCAAAACTTTCTTCCAGTCGGTTTAACTTTTCAAATCGCGGTGTAAATGCGTTGACGTTATCTTTAGATAGTTTGAAGGAATAATCGAAAATGGATTGTACACTAGCATAAATTTTCTCGCGTTTAGCGATTAATTTATTTCTATTAATTACGGCAGGATCAGAATTGTCGGTGTTCGGCATTATTATTACAATTATTGAATATTAAATATTAATAATGAAAAGAAATTTAATCGTAGCGCATGCAAAGTCACAAAAGACTGATAAAACAAACAACGCGCGATATCTCAAATTGTACGTGCAATGGAAAAATACAGTTTTCTCCGGCAAATTAATTACGATTACAATAAAATTACGGCATCCGGCTCAAAGGACCAAATTTAATGTTGGCAAAATGGACTGTATTAATTGTTGTTTGATTTATACGATTAACCCAACAGAAATAAATCTTACCTTAATGATTCGATGTATTACATAAATTCGCCGACTTTCACTTAGGCCTAAGATCTGGTCCTTGAATATTATATAGGTAGATGATTTTAATTGTTTCTTTAATGGGTTACTCGTACAGCACTTGTACACTTTTAACATGTAAGACATTTGGCATAAAACTAAAGCTTATCTTCCATTGCACGTACATACATAAACTTAATAATCGCACACAAACGAAAATTTCCCTAACAAACTGTTTTTAAAGAAACCTTTCTCGGCGTACTTAATAATGTCCTACAATCAGATGGTAAATTGGGAAAACATGGTTTGAGTATATTTAATAAATAGTTAACAGCTGCATGTGTAATTTTATGTTTCACTGCCCATTGACACAATTTATTCGAAATAATTTCACCTTCATCAGTGTTAGGTTCAAAAATATGTTCATCATTTAGAATTGGCGAAGAAACTTCTTCTGTGTTAAGTGGGATATCTTCGGGGATATCTGACAACAAATCCACATCAGAAGAAAGCTGATCTGGACCGTCACTAACACAATTGTCTAAATGTAATGAAGTGGTTGGTATTAAGTTTTCGAGTGACACACATAATCGGGTCAAATCTAAATAACGGTTACTTATTGTAGCCGAATCTAAGGAACTACTACTGGGTATGTCTATTGATAAATCGGATGCAATTTTCGCAACTCTATACGTTTTTCTAGAAATTTTAGGCATGACTATAATTTAAATCACTTTAATAAATCAAATTTAGAAAGTTATATGATTAGATGAAATCAAGAAATGAATTGTATGGATTAAATAAAGCACTAGAATCTATAAACCCTTTAAACACATACCTTTTATAACAAACACAAGATAAACACTTTGTCAATGACTGTTCACTACACACAAACAAGCGATAAACATAACCTCAGAAAAAACGCGGTAAACCTCAACGATTTACGAAAGGTGCCGGTTATAATTCGGTAGAGTCCGCATAATTTCGCGCAAAAATTCAAAGTCATTGATCATTATTTAGAGAACGCATGAAAAGTATAACTTATTTGTGTGAGAAAAGGTAGTTGATTGGTTTAGTATTTTTTGCACCTACAGAAAAGATATAACTAAAAGTATTCATATAACTATTTCTATTGGACTTTCACCTCCCATACTCCAAGAAAATTTTGTAAGTATTTCGTTTGCCAACCATGCACTATACTTAGAGTTCATTTAAAAAACTACATTTTACAACATTTTTAAACATTTACCTAGCTGAAGCGAACGTCAAATGGACATCCATAAGATATCTTATGGATCTCCGATAAACGTCCATGGATGTGGTAACATGTTTTGGACATATAATGGAGGTCCATAAGACATACCGTGCTGTCTGGGTTGGATTCTAAACCGACACTATGGGAAGGTGCAGGGCTAATGTCCGCTGGTCTTACAATATGTTCCTTAGACGTCTGAATGCTTTTTAGAGTATTTTCTTGTTTTTAAGGTATTTTCTCATTTTGTTGTGATAGTTGTTCAGTCAACACGTCCCTTTGGGGAGTAAATTCTTTATTGTTTTCGGGGATATCAGGTGATGGTGGTGTTCTCTTACTTTAGTCTTTTAATTAAAAAATCATAATCGGAGAATCTATTCCTGTTAAATGGGCGTATACCAGCTTTGCGAAATCCACTGAAATCTCTGCAGTTACACTTTTTAAATAAGCAGAGCACATAAGTATACAAATTAACAAGTTAACTATTCGGCCAGGATTCTGTTGTAACCACATTTTGAGTTGTTGAAGATAAAATGTTTTAAAAGGTGACATAAACGATAGGTCCAAGTGTAACATTTTGCGTGAGGTATGGGGTGGTATACAGAACATTGTGACGTGATTAGTTTGTGCAATGTCTATGACGTCAATATTTCGTGTATGACTATAGTGACCGTTGAGAATCGGAAGCACTGGATCATCACGAAATGATTTAACAAACTCAATAAAGTGTTGTAGCCTTTGTGTAAAAATATGTGTTTAGATCCAACTGATGGATGGCACGCCGCGATGGACCCTCTGAGGGCGCTCCATCTAACAACTCAGCTTTTATGTTTTTCCTGGGAAAAACAAATATAGAAAAAACAAATTCACACAAGTCTAATAAAGTTTCCGAAACGTCGCAAACGTCAAAAAACGCAATAGCTGTTTTTTGTTTTTATTTCTATCCAAACTCCTAAAAGAAGGATTACATTAATACAACCTTAAAAAAAATAATTACTACTTTCATTAAATGAGTAATTATGCAAAGTACATTGATAATGCACTTAGCTATATGTAACATAAAAAGAAACCACCAAAAACTACACAAATATCGAACACGTGTTTCGATAGCTAAGCTATATATCATCATCAGCGAGCTAACATTAAAAATAAAAAGTAAAATGAGCTTATATATTGTGATTAGAAATTGAATAAGTAAATTTATATAAGTAGAATAAGTTACATAACCTTGCAGCTTTTATAAATATTTTAAAAATAAAGTTTGTTTGCAACCAAATGGATTTGATGTATTGTGGGTTGCGGGGATTTTATTAGAATAATTAGAATTGTGTTAATTTTATACTTTATATTCTCATAAAAATTGGGTACATTTCAAATCGTTGCTGAGAATGTTAGTTTTGATGAAAATTTGGTGCTTCCTTTGTTTCACAATTTTTTTTATTTGCAAGGAATGCTGTTTAAACTCCTAAAGAATTAAGAAATGTGTTTGTGATCAAATATCCATAACATTCGAAACATGAATCTATCTTCGCTAAGTTTACTTTGATAAACTTTGGTGTTTCAAATATTTGGGTCTGACTAAAAATAGTCGGATTTACCTAAAACTAAGTAAATAACTGTAAATATGTTTCTACAGATATTTTCATTGTTGGTTTACAACTGTAAAGTATTTTAAGATTCGTCCTTGAAAATAAGTGCTCAGTAAAAATAATAATTTAAAAAAATTTCTTTTTTTATTTTACTTTTTTACAAAATTCTTAAACATTAATTAAAAATACTCTGTTTTTTATTGATTTAGTTTTATATGTTAAATTAAATTATACGATTTAGAACTATGTGTAGCATAAATATGATATAAATTTGTTAATAAAAAATTTGAAATTTTGAATTTTTTGTTGAAAGTCTATACAATCTGCAAAATTCACTAATGTTACTTCAGATCAGATACTAATGGTAACAAATCCGTCATTAACATTATTTTCATTTAAAAAAAAGAAAAGCGGAGAAAAGAAACAAGTTTTAACAAATTTTAAAAATGAGGTTCTTTTAATCATGAAATGCTGAAAAAATGAGTTTTTAAGACGGTGTTCCAATTAACACCGTCTTAAAAACTCATTTATTTTAGCACTGCCCGATGAAGCATTGACTATTCAATGCAAAACGTCGCAATTATACTGAAGTAGAGTTTCTTTTCGAATTTCCTTCTTATAAGAAAGGCGTAGGAAACTGCGGTGAACAAAATAAATATTAGATTTTATGTAATATCTAGTCCTGTCTTATAGTTTCCTTCCTTGGATGAAAATCAATAAAAAAATTGGTATGTAAAAAGGAGCTGTGCTAATTAGTCATTTTTAATTAGCTATAATAGATAATGGGAGTGAAAACAAGTCGTTAACAATAAAAAAAGAAAAGTGAGATTTAAGAAATAGAAGCTTTTAGAAGAAAAAAAAGAGTTGAGAATCTTCTAGAACGCAAATATGAATTCGTTTCCAAAACAATAATTGATTGGTTGAAAAGGTGAAGAAGGGTACAATAATATAAATAGTGGAGCAATGAAAAAAACGGGGATCTTGTGTTTAACTTTCGTGTAAGGAAGGACTGGAAGGAGTGTATATGTACGGGAGATAATAAATTCTTTTTCTTCTTCCGATGGAGTGAAGTCACGGATTTGTGACGTATTGCCTACGACATAAAAAAAGGAGAATAATAAGTTTTATCGACGTATGTAAATATAACCTGTGAAGAAGAAATAAATGTAGAAAGAACAGCTGATTTGAATTACCATGATCTTTCTGTGAATAAATTAAAAGTGAATTTGGGCTTCTTGCTATTCGACGGACAAACATTGGACAGCGGGAAATTGGCACTCGCGTTATAAATGAATGTGGACTAAATTGCTCTGAAACAGTGCGTAAAATTTAAAATATAAATTTAAAACTGTATTTTAATTTTGTGTGTTTGTTTAGTTTTAGAGATTTTATTCTTTTTTTTGTTTAGTTTAGTTTTCTATGAGTTTTCTTGTTAGGTATTGTTTATGTGTTGATAGAGTTTGCTAATAGAAGGCTATTAATTAAATATTTGTGTATTAATTACTTACACCAAAGTAGTGTGCACCTATCTAATTGATTTACAAGAAGTTAGACAATATACAATGTGAGTCAAATAATATTATTTTTTTGCTGGATGTGTGCATTGGAGTCTTTTTTTATCTCATTTTAATGTTGAAACCAATGGCTTGTTGCAATAGGTGATGCGAAAATAAAGAGATCAATTACGATTAGCTCGGTAAATAAAATAATTTCTCGTAAAAAAAATTTAACCGCATCCTAAATGAGAGAAAAGTCTTCTAAAATTTTATTATTTTGCTATACAGCAAGAGCGAACATAGCAATATAATATTGGCGTGTTGTAACGGTTTCCGTTTACAAATAAGCGAAGGCTTTAGATCTAGATAATACTAAAAAAATAAAAGAAAGTACGGATCGGTGTATCGTAGTAGGTTGATAGAAATAAGTTGTTTAGGCAGCTTCCCGGCGTCGTCCTAGAGTGAGAGGCGAATCCTTAAGGAGGTCAAAGAAATTAAACCGCTGTCCTAACAAGACGCCACCTGCTGGGTAAGAGAGACAAATTAAATCGACCAACATGAGATCAAAAGGTTTTACATAATCCTAAAACGAGATACACTAGATCGAACAAATTGACACAACAATTAACCATAAAAGGAAGACAGACAATTTAAAATTTCTATAGTAACAGGAGAGTGAGAAAGGAGAAAAACTGTCGGATGTCGTCACATAACTTTAAGCAGTAGTCTTGTTTAATAATAAGCAATCTATACCAATAACGCACCGGATTTACAGATAAGCTTCGGCAACACAATTCGTAGTGTTAACGTTTCAATTGATTACTCTGTGATAGGAACACTCAGTGTACATATATCATTTACACACGACAATTTATAGGATCGAACATGGAACGACACGGACACTTAAAAGTAACTTATCTAACGGGGTAAGTACCTCCCGCAAACCCAAAAAGTCTTTTGACTTTGCGACAACCGTTTAAATTGAAGCGCACGAGCCCGTATTAAGCTGATTAAAATCTCTCGGTGGTTGAGTGTACCACCGAATAGGGTTTTACTTAAACTGAAGGTTAAAGCCGTTTTATGTCGTATGTACATGAGCTTCACACTCACTAGCAATAAATACGAGAACTTAAACTCTAAAACTTAGCTGTATTATGTGAATAAAGTCCCGAGAGTAGGATTTTCAGTTGGCGACGAGATCGAAAGTTCCTCATTTGTGCACACAGAATTCTTCTTGGAGGAAGGTGTTCGAAGAGAACTAGAAGGCGTGCTATGTGAATCTAGTATTCTTTACTTTTACAAAAACAAAGAAAATTTAACACAAATTTAATTTTATTGCGTTCATTTGACATTTAAATTTCAATTATTTGAATTTAAAAATAAATAGCGTTTGTTTTTTGTTTCTGATATTGTATAATAATTTTATTAAATATTTTGAATTACAAAACACACGTAAATAGAAGTATAGGTTATGAAATTAAATTTTCGTTTATGCGCCTGCGTTTGCTTTGTATATGGAAGAAATTCCTCGTGTCTCGTGTCCCTACTATTCAAATATTTGGGTATTTTTAATAATAAGTCTTCATGATTTATAAACAAATTAATTAGATAATTAAAGTTTATTATTAATCTATACTATTAATATGTATGTTATCTGTAAAAAAGTGTTCCGTGAAAAAAAAAACATCCAATAAAGCACTCAAATGACGTCATCAGAGCATCGAAATGTCGACATTAAATGGGTAAAATAGAAAAATATAATTTTGCTACTGTATCCAAAATCAGGAAATAGTTAAATGATGCTGTGTCAAGTGAATCGAATAATTTTCAAAGTCTTCTGGAAAAGCCGCGACGAAAAAATAATGTTACTTTAAATTTGTTCGAGGATACTTTGTTACGCTTGTTGCGGTCTTGTCTACTTTCACTGCGGGTTTAGTGGGACGGGGTCAACGTCTAAATCCAATTCCGCTCGTTTTGCGTTCCTTCCCTTTTGTGTTTGAGTGGCAACGACGACGGTCGTGTTTTGTAAGAAAAGGGACCTGCGAAAGGAAATTCTAAACACTAGTGATAGATTAATCCGAAGTTGTTATAACCATCAACTTTCTGTAAAACGTAAATTACACCGGATATGTAATAATAAATTAATTGGAATGTTGTTTAGAATGAACGTTTCCAGGTGAGCTTACTGACCTATATTTCACCACGTGGCAACCGTTTGCTGCATTGGGTTTCTCTAATTACTACAGTATCTTTGTCCGTTCGTATTTCTGGGATTACTTTGCTTGATGTCTGCTGAGATTTGATTACGTCCAGAAATTGTGGGTTGTCTTTTGGAACCGCTACTGCCTTATGCTGTTGTAATTGAAAGGATTAACCTCTCTACCTTTACTTGTACTCGAGGAAGTGGTATGTAGAAATATACCTATGCTGTTAAGAGGATCCGAGTAGAGTTCTGTCACGCAAGATAGCGGGGACCAGCGACTTTTGGGTGTCTCGTCGTAACACCAAAAAAGACCTTTCCTTCAATGCGGTGCCGCAGACCTAAATTGCCATCAGTGCTGTGTTTTGCAGCTGTTTTAATTTTAGCGTGTGTATCCAAACAATCCAATTATCAGTAACAAACCATTTCTTAACTGTTGATGTCAAACGCTCCAAAAGGACGCCTTAATGAACGATACACGTATGTGATCTTAGTTAAGTAACTTATTTCCAGGTAACTATATGTTAATCTCAAAGAACGGTGTGTCGCTAGACCAATTACTTGTACTCGACGGTTTCTTATCCTACTTGTTCGTATTACTATCAAAGTAACCATGACTGCTTTGATGAAGTACGTTTTAAGTCAAGGTGGCGCTTATAATTAATTTACTTGTTCTTACAACATTTGAATCAAGACGCTCTGTGTGCGTAGCTAGCGGGATAAGTTCAACGCTCAAGGAGGATAAAAACCCGTCTCACTCAATAGCAACGGTTATTGAGTTTTGTCTATTACCTGTTGCTGTGCCGCTAATTAAATTATAATTATATGTGTGAATATCACCGAGAGAGCACAATATTCTGTATTACTACTGATATATTTTTCTTGTATGACTTATTATGTGTGTACCCGATTAAACAGCTCTTAAGCCGATGCAACGATTTTTTATAATTGTCCATTAACCAAAGTTACTGTAACAACTTTTGTAGCTCTTGTATAGGACAACGCTAAGATGTCTGAAGTAGAAAAATTATATTACCTGCAATCATGTCTAAAATGAAATGCCGAAGTACCAATAAAATCGAGTAATAATTTTGGGGTAGCTCGGGATATTGTTGAAAAATACATTTTTCTAGATTAATATTTAAAACTGTAAAATTACTGCAAGAAAATGTTGACAGCTGGGAATATTTATTGTAAAGTTGTAGTTTCTAAACTAAACACAAATTCTTGAAAACACTGGAAAACCTGCACTCATTTCTATTTTGAGATTTTAGAGGACAGAAGAATTATACCTTGCATGTTAATACTGATAACAGTTGTCACAACTGCAGTAAGGAACACTGGATCACCAAATGTAACAAATTTTTGTCATTTCACCATGTGTAAGAAGAGACAGGGTAAAGAAGTTAAAACTTTGCTTTAGATGTTTGGATAAGCGTAAATTTATAAATCTAGAAGACTGAACCTGCTACAACGCTGCACCTGCTTTTAATTCAGAAACTGAGATTGCTGCTCACATCTCTGCTAACACACACATGCTACTAGAAACAGTACAAGTTTGTGCAGGCAGCGAATGGTTAAAGAGACGTGATCTGTTAGACTCTAGTTCGGCAGCTAACTACATCACTGAAAACTTTGTAAAACAAACGAGACTTACCATAACTAAAATTCATCATGTGGAGTTTTCTGGAATTAATGGCACAACTACACTTGAGACCAAATTGGTAACTATTACTCCGCTATCTGAATATGTTTCATCCTTTAAAAGCACATTGACATTTTTGGTATTAGATAAGGTTCCTAAAAATTTACCAAAAATTAACTTGGAAGTAGAAACAGCCGACAACTGGTTTGATTAATTGAGATCCATAGATTTGATACTAGGAGAACAAGTTTTCTTCGATCTGTTGCTACCTGAAAGTATAAAAATATGAGGTCTCGTTTTGAGGAACGTGAAACTGGGCTGGCTGACTGCTGAAACATTGGATATCTAATCCATACTGATGCACCATTTTCATACTGATATACTATAAGGTCAAATTCAATAATTTTTAAAACTTCATACATATTCGTGTCGGTATTTTAGGCATTGGTCAGCATTGTTGATAAAGGAGATAAAATAGTGTTACTTTTTCTTTTCTTTGGTGTTGGAATCTCTAGCGTCAACATTCCTGGAAGTGATGACACAGGAAATTAATTGAATTGCAGACTGGTACTAAATGGCAAATTATACGTAAGAGTCTAATACAAGTGAGTACAGTAGTGGTCTTGTCCGAACCCAACACCAAATTACATTCGGGTGATCCGGGTGATAACGGAGGTATTCAAGTATTGTCAATACACCTAATTTCGAACAGTGACGTCACGTCACTAATAAACATTACCTATAATTTTAACGTAAGTGTTATTGATACATGTAATAAAACTCTATTAAGGGCCAGTTGTATTAAACTCAGTTAAATTTAATCTTAGGGTAAATACAAGTGTATCCAAGGATTAATCACAGCAATTTATCAGGTTTAATCTAATGTGTAATTCCATATTTTTTACAATTAACATCTTTAGCGTTTTTCTCAGAACTCCACATCGTTTTGTTACTATCGAACTAATAAAACAGTATCGAAAATGTGTTTTAGAGCAAAATAGTTCAAATAAAACTTATAGACAATAAACTTTCTAATACCTTTCTTGTCATAACTTTTTTTTTTAATAAATATTTGACGAAACAATGTGTGAAATGAATGTTTTTGTAAATATTCCAAAAATTCAAAAATATATTTTGGTTGAAATCTAATCAAATCTGTGTTATTATAAATAACGCATATATGCCAATTATTTTAAAATTGGACCAGTGGTTTTTTTGAAATCGCATTTACATAAGACATTATGGTGCGGTGGAATAAGTGTCACTCCCCATTAACTCTTTTATTTTAATATCGTAAGAAAAAACTGAAACGGAGTCTGAGTTATTCGAGACTTTTAATCTTCCCAATTCAATTCAATAAATTCTGTTGGTTTGACGGTGTTTTTTTTAATTAAATGTTGAAATGTGTTTTGTTTCTCAAATTCATAAACAATATTATACTTTCCTAAATTGAAAATTTTCGTAACTAAATTGAATCATTTATTTAATAATAAATTACAAGTAACAATTAAGGGTGTACTGAAACCTAAATAAATTTTAAAATTTAATAGTAACTACAGTTAAACAAATATTTAACATAAAAAGTCTTCAAAATGTTTCCCGTTTACTTCTTGACAATAATAAAGTAATATCTACAGTAACTTAGAATCTGTTAATTTTAAAACCAAAGTGTTTTTAAAACCGCACCGTTTAACGAACTAACTCTAATTTGTCGAAAAAAAATAGAGATGTAAAAATTTTCGCTATGGAAACTGTCGCATGCATTGTCATGGCTCAAAAAAATTCATTCTAAAGTTGTGTTTATAATTATTACACATATAATTTTGTGACAATTAATTTCTCAATTACAAAACAAAATATATACCTACACAATAGATTAAAGTTTTTATTGTTATGTCTGATTACTTATTGTTTCTTTGCATTTTATGTGTAGATATATTTTTTAATGAAGATACTGACACCCACATGAATTTTACGGTTTTTAAAGATTTTAAATTCTTATTCTTCTAGGTGGACGTAGAGTTAAAAATAACGGTCTCAAATTACATGTATGGCCGACGTTTTGCCCAAACTTGTGAGGGCTTTATCGAAGCTAAAAAGTAAATTAAAAAATCATATAGGTCACAAAATTTAAAATAATCATCAAAAGTTGATGATGTCAACGAATTAAAATGATTAAAAATTAATAAATTACATAGGACGTAGAACGACACTGTCCTATTACACTAAAAGTATTTCTTCCATAACCAATTTTTTACAAAGATAACAATTTGTTTATCTGCACTCTTACAATTACTTCTCAAAAACAAAATCAACATAATTTCTCTACAGATTCTATTATTTCTATTTATTTTTTTTATATTTTTATACTTTAATTTTAAAAGTTCTTCCTGATTGTTTTCATTTTGCACTACATTACTAAATAGTGTTCTAATAAAACAAAAAATTACGTATTAGTTCTTCTAAACATTTTTGCAGTAACAAATCTAACATCAAAGCTATAAAAAAGTGGTGTCAGTTCAGTAGGTTTCTTGTTTTGTACGAAAACTATATTTGAATTGACACAAGATTACTATGGAACAATGTAGTACAAACCTGAATATGTTCTAATAATATTACATGTATCTCCATTGGTATCTCTCTAAAATAGATAAATTTATATTTTTTTCCAGGTCACCAACCATCGATTAAGTACGATTATTATCATCAAACAAAAACTTTGCGTTCATTAAAACTTACGTTTTCACGTGTTGATTTTGATTTAATGGACCGGAGTAATTACATTTGATCAGTATTTTAATCATAACGGTACATTTATCAGATTATCATAGTCGAAATATTTATCAAGAGTGAATGTTTCTGGATATTTTTTGTAAAAACTTAATAATTAATCGTGTAATAATATATGATAGAAATGGATCATTATATACGAGTGAGAATTTTGAGCCACGAGAGGGACACTTCTCACGAGATTTATAATGAAATTTCAATCACTTGTGATATACGACGCTTTATCTTACAGGTGCATATTAAAAAAATCCAAGAAAATCAAGTAAATATCCGCTTGTAACATTAGCATGGTTCTATGTATCACTTTTTGTAGTGACCTGGGATTGCTAGTTATAAATTTTTTTCCAAAAAATAACCAAGTGGACGTGGAAGCCTCAGTTTCCAGTTGCTTCCGGTAAAGTCAAAACAGATCTACCAGAAAGAATATGATCTATTTATCAAGTGGAAAGCGGAGAACTCTTTGAATGTCAACACGGAAGAAGTATTATTAGCATATTTTGTTTAAAAGGTAACTCTTGTACTGTATGGGTATGTTATGCGTGTTGTATTTTATAGTCACAAACATACAAGTCGTTTTATCTTTGGGCGAGATACTCAATGCTGAAAGCTGCGCTAAATGTGGACATAAGGAAGTACTGCAAATTCATTGCATTCTTGAAAAACAAACATGTTGGATGCGAAGCAAAAAAGTTATTGATTTTTCAAGAGATGAAATCGATAAGTTTCTTTAAAACATTTATAAAAATTTGAAATGTATTGATAATAATTGCATTACATTACTACATTATTAATGTAGTAACTTGTAATTGTATTAGATGTTCAACGCAAAAATGTTAATAATTTTGAATAAATATTCTTTAACAAATATTCTCCTAGTATTTTGTCTCCCTTGTGAGTGAAATTTGATTTCTGTCACCGAAAACAATAGTATATTGTACCTAAAAAAACTACACCTGTAAGATAATAGTACGAGGATGTATTGATATCTAGTTAGCCTAGACCAGTTCCTTGCATAAACAAAATATTGCGATACCATAGCAACGAACAATAACTTATTAGAAGTGTCAGTGTGAAGTTTGACGTCAAAAAAGTAAACCAGAGTCACGCAATAAATTAAATCAAAAAAGATGTCCACCAAAATTGTGAAAATCGAAAAATTGGAGTATCGAGCCATCATCAAGTACCTGTATTTAAAAGGGTTAAGAGGTAAGCAGATTTACGAAGATATGCTTAATACCCTTGGTGATCAATGTCCTTCATATGCGACCGTCAAAAATTGGAATGCAAGCTTCAAAAGAGGTAAATTTTCCATTGAAGATGATGACCGATCGGGAAGGCCAGTTTCTGTGTCAGTCCCCGAAAATATCGATGCAGTTCATGACATGATTTTATCAGACCGTCGAATTGGGCTAAAACGGATATCTGAAGCACTGAATATTTCATACGAACGCGTTCATCATATGGTTCACGTCAATTTGGACATGAGAAAAATTGCTGCAAAATGGATCCCCAAATGTTTGAATGTTGACCAAAAGCGTGCAAAGGTAGAAGCATCGCGTTCGATTTGTGCTCGATTTGAAAACGATGTAGACTTCTTAAACCGAATTGTTACTATGGATGAGACTTGGGTACATTTCTACGATCCAGAAACAAAGCAACAATCGATGGAATGGCGACACTCTGGTTCTCCAAGACCTAAGAAGTTTCGTGTCCAAAAATCTGCAGAAAAGTTCTTGCTTCAGTTTTTTGGGATTGCTATGGAGTAATCATGATTGATTTTTTGGATAAGGGTAGAACAATAACTGGAGATTACTATTCGACATTACTGACCACTCTAAAGAAAATTATTAAAGAGAAAAGAAGCGGAAAGCTATCCAAAGATGTTTTATTTTTGAAGGACAACCCCTGCACACAAATCTCATGTTGCCATGCAAAAATTCGTGATTTAGGGTTTGAATTACTAGAACACCCCCTTATTCACCCGATTTGGCTCCGTCCGACTATCACCTCTTTCCTCAACTGAAAAAAGTTAAAAAGGTCGTACATTTTTTCCAACAAGGAGGTAATAGAAGCTGTGGAGGTCTAGTTTGCAGAGCAAGAAGAAACATTTTTTTTTAAAGGTTTAAAGACGTTGCAGGTTTGCTGTAATAAATGTATCCAATTAAGAGGAGAATATGTTGAGTAATCAAATATTTTGACATTGAAATTTTGTTTGGTTCTATAGTAGGCTAAGAATTTTTCAATATATCGTCGTACATATCAAGGGAACAAAATGTATAATTTCCTCTTGCGCGCAAATATTGCGACCCGTCTTTGTTTTGGCACTGCAAGTTCTTCATTCTCCTCCATTTATTTTCGTTTTTTACCAGAAGTCAAAGTATTAACAATAATGCCACATGCTTCTACAGTTCACTATAATGATAAATTAAACCGTAAAATAAAATAATTGTATACTTTTAAATTATAAAATACTTGTATAACTGACGTAAATGACACCAACACATCAAAGCTGTCAACGCTGTCATATACGAAACCCTGTGAACTCGACTTTTATTAAATGTGGGAGATAATACACTGCTCAAAACCGTACAAGGATATTTACATAATTAAAGGTAAAACGATTATTTTCCATAACATTATTAAATAGATATACAACGTAATTCGACAAAAACAATACCAATTAAAGTTAAAAAAGTTACTTAAGTTTGCAATTATAAAATTTGATAACAAGGGTACCTACAGTCTTAAATCTTAAAGATGTTAAATGGATAATTGTGGTACGTAGCAACTTCTAGTAATGAGTATGACCTCCACGATTATTTATTAGCGCCCTAATACGGTTATGTATTGTTAAAATGAAATTATCAACTTCTTCTTGCGGAATTGCGCACTATTCTCTTTGAAGAACTCTACACTGCATTATCTAAATTTGTTGCTGATCTAGTACTATTCCAGCAACGTGCGGAAATGCATTATCTTGCATGAAAATGAGCTCCAGCATACGGTACAACGATAGGTAAAACAATCTGTTCTACATATACTTGAGCTGTCATGTTACCCTCAAGTAAAAAGCGATCGGTTCTTCCACCAATACTTATGCCAGCCCATACCATGATCGTACCGCCTCTGAAGAAATGCACTTCTTGGAATGCATTCAAACGATTTAAGCGTCCTGGATGCCTCCAAACTCGAATTATTTTTGAATCGCAGTAAATTCCAAACCTGGACTCATCAGAGAAGAGTACGTACGACCATTGTTCGTTTGTCCAATTCCGGTGTTCTTGTGCTCAGAAAAAACGTTCTTCTCGATTACCTCGAGTTAGAGGTGGAACCTTAAGAGGTCGTCTGGATCTTATATGTACTTCATGTAACCTATTACGAATAGTTTGGTCGCTAACCATTACACCGTAAGTTTCGTGGAACTGATTTTGTAGCTGGCGAGCAGTGCAGGTTGGATTACGTCGGGCATTAAATTAGACGTAACGGTCTTGTCTTACCGTTGTAATTCGACCGTTACCACGATGTTGATTGCGTACCTCACAAGTTGCCCTATAACGGCGCCATAAACGACTTATCACGCTTTGAGTAACATGAAACTCCAATGCAGCTTCAGTTTGTCGTCGCCCAGCTTGCAGCATGCCGATAGCACGTAACGTATCACTGCGCGATAAATGATGTCTTTCCATTATTTGAACTACTTAAATTTTACTCAAGACTTTAAATTTTTAATCTCTACAGCGAGAAGTGATGGTACAATGCAACTAAACCGAAAATGTGAAATGGCGCTGTAATTACAATTGATAAACTAGAAAATATGCTAAAATCTTTGTAGATATTATTTTTGCTAGAAATATTGGTATACAATATGATATTTTCTTTTTACATCTTATTTCAACAATATCCTTGTACGATTTTGATCAGTGTAGTTATTTGTATTACTAGGCCATAAACTGACCTTTTGCGAAACAATTTCTGGCTACATGATACACACAACTTTTTGGGCCGGCAAATGGTCAAATTTGTGGAAACTTAAATTTTTAAATATTACTTCATATATGCCAAAACATTTTTGGTTGGTAATTCCATTTGGCAGCTGTCAACACGGTGTCATTTTGGTGTATATTATAAAATACGAGTTTTTTTCAGTGTTTGTGTTTAAAAGGCCTTAAAAATCCTTCAATATATATAGATGTAAAAGAGTACTAAAAGGTATTGTTTACGTGTTCCAGCATGAGGATTGTACTGATTTCAGTGTCATGAGTATAATAGTGATATTGCCAATATTTAGTTACTTTTTTGACGGCCGAGGCCACAAAAAGAGATGTTTCTGGCCGCTTTCGAGTGCAAAATCAGTGAACATGGACGGAGGACTAAAAAAAATATTACCTCCTGCAAGATGTAATGGAGCATTTTGCTACATCAAAAAATGGAGCAAAGTTGTATTTTCTATACAGTGAGTAAAAAATAGTATATTGTATTACACAAGGAGAAAATCACAGTTTTCATGCCAGTGTGTTAGCTGTGTTAGCTGTGGTAGCCCGAGCGTTGATAATCACGAGCAATGAAATATAATTTTATCCTCAAGTAATACACTATACTTTTTTCACGACCAATATGTAGTATCTATGAGTTTTATCAAAATTTAATTTAAGATTTTACTGTCAGTTTGGCAATTAAAAAAAAATAGCTGTTTTCATGACTTCCAAAAATTTTTTTATTTTCAATAATGAACAATAATTATCAATTCAATTTTAGTACTTTATCAAGGATAGTCAAATAAATTCAGTTCCAATTTGTTCTAAAAGAATTGTAGGTGTATAATATACTCCAGAAACGTCATTTGAAGGTAATATTATAATCTATTGGAACTGTCAGTTAAATTTTATTTGACAACTTTCAAAAAAAAAACCCAGCCGTTTTTTAAGTTTTTGGTGTCATCTTGGAGCTTGCACTGCGAGGATTAATATTTGGATGTTTTCACGGACGCCACGACCCGCCCTGACCCTGTTTTGGCCCCTGAAGTCAACGCTCCGGGCAGTATTCGACGTTTTTTTGGTGCCTTTCTTTCGGACTTTTGAAGTGGGAAATTCTGACTGTTTCCTTGACACTATGCCTCCATCTACTCAAGGAGACCGATCCCAGTGTCCTCACTGTCACCAATTCTACACCAAAAGTGACTAAATACGCACATAGCCCGCATGCACAAAAACATTGTTCAGAATACGGATTTAAATTCGACCCAAGAGCAAGATTTAGAAGAAATCCTCATAAAGTATAAAACATCCGTCAGAGTGTTAAGCCGAATCCCCAAAGCAGCTAGGATCTCAGCCTCTGCCAAGCTTACCAACTTAATAGATAACTGTGTTTCACTCAATGATGTCGACTCATGGAAAACCTTACTTCTATTTTCCTACGCCTCTCTTCAAAAACCCGACAAAACCTCTGGCCTAAGTCTGTCGGCAGCAGTCAAACGGAATATTATCAACGCATCTCCTCCTACATTAATCAAACCAAACCACCGACCGAAATTTAACCTTAACAAGAAAGTCCAAGCTAAGGTGGATGAAGGGGACATCAGAGGAGCTATCACCCTTCTGTCATCAAATGATTCGTTTGCCCCTTCAACGAAGACACCCTGGAGTCCCTAAAGAAGAAACATCCAAGCCCTTCCCGAGATTTAGCCATGCCCACCATGGACAACTCAATGGAATCTTTAGTTACGACCAGTGATCTAGTCTTTGAAGCCATTAAAAGCTTTAACAATGGTTCCGCTGGAGGTCTGGACAGTCTTCGACCTCAACACCTCAAGGACCTTACTGCCACAGGCCTTGGAAACACGGGAGCCAAATTAGTCAGTTCGTTAACAAAGCTAGTCAATCTTTTGCTATCCGGGGAGGTCAATTCAGTCATTACTCCTATCCTATTTGGAGCATCCTCTGCGCCCTGAGCAAGAAGGATGGAGGTATTCGACCAATCGCCGTTGGATGTGTATACCGTCGTCTAGCTGCCAAATTAGCCTGCCATTCAGTTAGAGAGGAAGTTGGTTCAATTCTCAGACCGAAACAGCTAGGATTTGGAACTAAAGCGGGTTGTGAAGCAGCCGTTCAATCAACAAGATCATTCATCAACTCTAAAGCTAATTCGGACAAAGTTATTCAAATAGACCAGAAGAACGCTTTTAATTCAATAGAACGAGACAAAATGCTCCAACAAGTATTAACAATATGTCCCAAGCTGTTCACGTTTTTCAATTCATGCTACAGTTCAAGCTCTAATTTGTTCTTTGGCAATAGTATTACAATGTCGCAAGTCGGAGCCCAGCAGGGCGATCCAGGAGGTCCCTTACTATACTGCCTCGCCATTAATAATCTTATCCAAGAACTGTCATCAGAATTGAACGTGTGGTACCTCGACGATGGTACTCTAGGAGGATCTCCCGATATGGTACTAAAAGATCTCCAACACATTATCTCGTCGGGAAAACACTTGGGATTAGAAATTAATCCATCAAAATGCGAGTTGTTCTTTTGCTCTGAACCAAATGAAAAGGTTATCCAAGATTTCCAGTCGATTGCTCCCGGCATAAGAATAACCTCAAGCCAACTTACACTTCTGGGAGCCCCTCTCGTTGATTCTGCAACTAGTGACGTCTTTGCGGCTAAACTTGACGAACTCCAACTGCTCTTATCAAGAATTCTGAATCTTAACAAACACACAGCTTACTTCTCTTGAAATCTTGCACTGGGATTCCTAAGTTAACCTACCTAATCCGCAATACACCCTTACACAATCATCTCGCAATCCTGAAAGAATTTGACAATTTCTTTAAAGAAGCTCTGACTAAAATTACGAATCTGAATTTCGATGCTGCTCACCATGACCTGTCTAGTTTACCAGTGAACTTTGGAGGACTAGGCATTCGTAAACTCGAAGATCTCTACCTGCCCGCCTTTTTATCTTCAATCTCATCCGTCGAGGAACTAATGGTCTCTATTCTCTCCCCCTCCGAGACTACTGTTTTTCATGGATACCTTGAAGCAAAAGATGCTTGGACCCAGTTAGAACTTCCTCAACCCGCTGACCCCTTAAACAAAAAAATTGGGACTTACTTAATATCCACCGTCTAATTTCCCTCCTCGAACCTGAATCTACTCAAGAAAAGGCAAGATTTTATGCAGTTATGACCCCAGAAGCTGGAGCCTGGTTACACGCCATCCCTATCAGCACAATTGGAACTTTACTGAGTGACATTGTCTTTCAAATCTCGGTTGCCCTTCGTATGGGAATCAGTTTTTGCCAACCCCACCTATGTAAATGTGGTGATAAAGTCAGTGAACTTGGAATCCACGGTCTCTCATGCCGTTTTAGTGCAGGTCGACATTCTCGCCACCAAGAAATCAACCTCCAATATCCAGACCTCAGCCAAATCAGTGGGAGCCACATCAAATGCTGCCGCAGCGATCAAGATAAGGAAATACTCAGATATTGTGAAGAGAGGACTACTTTTCTTGCTCTTTGCTGTGGAGACTTTAGGTTCATTTGGAGATGCGGCCATTCAGTTTACTAATGATCTTTGTAGACGCTTAAAGGATGCGACTGGGGAACCTAAATCTAAATCCTACCTAATCCAACGCATAAGTCTAGCTATCCAGAGGGGGAACGTAGCTAGTGTACTTGGAACTCTCCCTTACACCTCGTCCTTGGACGAGATATTTCTACTTTAACATTTCATCATTTAAAAGTGTATTTTAAAATTTTTTCTGTACCTAACCCAAGTGTAGTAGTTTTAAAAATAAAATAAATCTATTATCAAGTTTACTCTTTTATTTGAAGTGTAGACGTCGTTTTGACAGATTTTCAGGTTAGATAAATAAATGTCAGTTTCAAATCAAAACGAGCAACCAATCAGCTTTTGTAACTACGTGCAGTCAATTGAGGTATATATACCATAATAAAATATATGAAATATCAAATAAATTTGATTTATTAAACAGCAATCACATCGCAGCACTATTATTTGAAGGTTGCATTACCAACTGATTAATTTTCCATACTTTATGAAAACGCGGGAGTTTGACGAGATTGGTTTTGGGTCAGTAAATAAAATATTTAGTGTATGTAACGATTGTAAATTATAAAATTTAAATTATAAATTAAACGCCAAAATGTGATAATTTAATGCTTTAGGAAATCTTTTTCGCTCTAGAGAAAGGTTAAATTAAAATAATCATTATATTTAACTAAATGAAGATATGGAAAAGAAACATGAGAAGTTGGTTCAGTTTGAAGTATTGCTTTAAAACCGGTTGATAAAATTCTAAAAAGACCCCAGTTGATTCTGAGTAACTACCAGAAAAAAAAGTTCTAGTCACAAGAAGGACAACTTTGAGTTCCGACTTGTGGGCGTATTTTATTTTTTTTTCACCCACGTAAAATATATTATTGTGTTTCCATTACGATATAAGTAAAGCGAGATCGAGAATCGTTTCATTTGGTGTTGTTTAGTGCAAAGCGAATTTGTTCGTTGTATGTTATTATTTGAACCAACTACGAAATTTCTTACCGCTTATTCATAAATTTATTGTCCATTTGTTGACTAGCTATAGTTTCAAAGTTATGCTTTAATAAAGACAATTAGAAATTGTCTTTTATGAATAAAATTATTTTTGAATTCTGAAGTTATTTGTGAATAGTCGTTCAAAACAAATTACCTACTAAAAAAATGATTGCCGAAATTCTTTTTATCTGGTGCGGAGTGTTATTGTTTCAGTATTGGTACGGCAGAAGGCATTTAGTGAAATTAGGTAGCCAACTTCCTGGACCGCATCCATACCCCTTCATTGGAAATGCATTATCTGTTTTGGGAAAACCTGAAGGTAGGTGAAAAGTAAAAAAATTACGTTAATGTTAATATTCATGTGCTAATTACTAGAAGAAATTTTAGTATTTACTTAATTTCAGCACATCTATAAAAATGAGTTATTGTACTCTTTACGAGTTGTGCTTGATTAATAGTTAAACTATAATTAATTTTTGTAGTAGAATATTGCATTATTGGTTGATAATTGTTTTCTTATGTAGGTATACAGTGTGCCTATACTTAAGTTGGAACATAAAGGAAACTTTTTATTATTAACTTTACAAAAAACAGTTATTCTGTATAAAAATTCTACATGTTCTAAAATCTAAATTACAATCATTATATGTTAAATTTTTTTTAGTCGTTAGCGAGATTTGGCCAAAAATATGAATTTGGTGTAGAAGTAAAGCACCTTTATTTGTAACAATATGAAAAACTGTAATTATAAAAATTTGCTCTAAATAAAAAGTATTCAGGTAAGTATCCTCCAAAAATTAAATTTTAAAATAAAATTGGTTTTGGGACTCCTTCAGTGTGGAGGTAGAAAAACAAACAACTCAAAAAGATGTACTTGCTTTCAATTTACATTTAGCGATACCGTTTTCTTAATATCGTTTATGTATTAATTAACTCTTCATATATTTTACTAATTGTGTGTTGTTTTTTCTTAATAAATTACAACCCAAAAAAAGGCCTCACAATGAGGGGCGAAATGTCGGCAAGCACATCTTTTTGAGTTGTTTGTTTTCCTACCTCCACAATGAAGAAGTCCCAAAAGACCATTTTTATTTTAAATAAAAAAGTACGTTTTAATCTACAAGTACATTCTTCTACTTAAAAATTTTTTTTTTTATAAATTTGATTGAAATTATCGATTTATCTTTTTATTTATTAAATTTTTTCGTTTCCTTCAGAAAGTATCAAAAAAATTATTTATAAAAATTTAATTAATACACTATAATTGCATAATTAATATACCATACGTTAATGAAATGATTCAATATATTTGCCTTCTGTGTCAATAATGTCACATATGCATTTTAATTTTAGACAAAAAAGAAAAAAAATGTTTAATTTAATGGATATAATTTTATATTTGAACGTAGTTTTAGTTCCGATCAACTTTTTTCAATAACAAATTTTAATGTTGTCAAATACTGGGTTCCCCATATTAGACTATACAATTTAAAAGTCGAATAAAAACTTTCTAATCAATGTAAATTAACTTTTTAATCGACTAATATGTAGCTTATTTTGTGGGATTTATGACTAAAGTAAATAACAATTCAAGTTTTAAAGATCATGTCTTCCAAATGCCCTCCTTCGACTACAATGCATTTTTGAATTCTAAGTTCAAAATGTATCATCACTCGGCGAAGCAAATCTCCATTTATTCCTGCAATTTTATTTTGAATCTGCTCCTTCAGCTCCAGAATTGATGCGGGACGACTTGCATAAACTTTTTGCTTTAGGTATTCCCAGAGAAAAAAATTGGAGGCCGTTAAATCGAGAGATCTCGGGGGCCAATTCAAATTTCCAAATCAGGAAATTATACGGCCGTCAAAAAAATCTCGCAAAATTTTCATAGTATTTCTGGCTGTTGCTCCATCTTGCTGGAATAATATGGCGCCATTTAGTCTACGTCTAATTAGTTCTAGGATAAGAAACATTTGCAACATGTTTATGTAGCGTTCGGAATTAACTGTAACAGAACGGTTATTTTTATTCTCAAAAAAATAAGGACCGATAATTCTGAATGATGCTACACCGCACCAAACAACGACTTTTGGACTGTGGAGGTTTGTGGTAAACAGTTCGTGAGGATTTTCTACTCCCCAGTATCTAAAGTTTTGCTTGTTAACAACACCGTCCAAATGAAAATTTGCCTCGTCGCTCATTAGCAAATTATGAATTTCTCCACGATGCTGATGTAAAAATTTTTCACAAAATGTCAACCTCGCTCCTTTGTCTAGATCACTAAGGTAATGCGCCAATTGATATTTATAGGGGTGAAATTTTAAATCTTTATGCAGAATTCTGTGGAGACTTCCCTTACATATTCCTAAGGCAAGTGATTGCCGATTAGCCGATCTCTTAGAACTTTTTGTAAAGGCAGCTCTCACTCGTTCAATATTTTCAGGCGTACGCACCGTTGTTCGAGGTCCAGGTTTTTTAATGTTTTGCACAGAGCCATTTTCACGCCAATGATAAACCCACGCCGCAATTGTAAAGCGTGTTGGTGCATCGCCCCTATTATTGTTTCCAAACTGCCGTCGAAATGCACGCCGAACTTCTTCAAATGAACCAGTTCTAATGTAGACTTCCACAGAAAACACACGCTCTTGAATCGAATAATTCATAATGCAATGAAAATTGTTAAACTGGAGAAATTATATCGTTTGCGTATAACGCATATTTGACAGAAACACTTAAGTCGTTGTTTATAGACAGGCGCCTCCTTGATCTTTAAAACTTGAATTATTTACTTTAGTCATAAATCCCACAGAATAAGCTACATATTAGTCGATTAAAAAGTTAATTTACTTTGATTAGAAAGTTTTTATTCGACTTTTAAATTGTATAGTCTAATATGGGGAACCCAGTATAAAGGTACTTTACTCTTGAACAAAATTTATATTTTTGCCAAACCGGGTATACGACTGTAAAAATTGTATATCTGATAATTGTATTTTAGATTTTAGAATATGAAGAACTTTTTATAAAGAATAACTTTTTTTTTGTAAAAGTAATAATAAAAAAATGTCGTAAATAGACATACTGTATGTTACTCGCAAAAATTGAAATTATATACTTATAGTCTAGGCGAGAAGTAAATTTTCTGCAAAAAATAGTTCTGATAATCGTAAAATTATAAACTACTAGTTTTTAAGCACGTCCTACAGACGCATGAATTTTGACCTATAACTTTTGACCTTAAGGTCATAGGTCAAAATGATGTATACAAAAGATGTTTGTCTTTTCAAAACAAACATATTTGGTAATAAAAACAAAAATTAATTATGAAGTTTGGGGAGAGTGGGTGTGGCCAACCCCCAGGGGGTTAAGTTAAAGTTTCAAAAACCGTTGCATCCAGACTTCCTTAAAACTCTATATCAATTGGTGTATTTAGTTTTTTTTTTAAACACCTCGGAGGAGATGCTAAACAGACAGACAAAGATTTCAAGGAAATTATATATACAGGTTGGCCACTAGTGCAAGGAAGGTAGATATATCGGAAAATATTGGGATTAAAACAAAACTTTTGCAATTAAAGTTGTGCAAATCAATGAGCTGCACATGTTAAAATTATTTTTGTTTATACCGGGTGTTCCATATAAGTGCTACATACCAAAGTTATGTTTTTTTTTAAATGGAACTACCTAGTTTTTATTACAAATTTGGATTTCTTAAAAATTCTAATGTAACTTTATGCATTATACATAGTGTCAAAAATGGAGGGTTTTTGCATTAATTGCACTTTTTCCGGAAAAATTGACGTTTCGAAAAAATTAAATAACTCAGTTATCCTGGAATTTATTCAACTGCAATTTTATAGCTTTAACATGCATTACATGTGCTAACTAAAGCTAGTTGTTCACCTTTCTGACCGTGCTAAGTTTTGAGTAATCAATTGTTTAAATTGAACTCTCTAAATTCATGGATAACTTCATTTTTTCAAATGGCACCACTTAATTTTTTAAGTGCCGTTGAACGTGGAATTTCATAAACATTCGAATGATGAGGTTGTAGGTATCTAATGCTTACGGATTTTTGACAATTTTTGAGTTGGATAAACTCAAGGATAACTGAGTTATATAATTTTTTCGACAAGTCAATTTTTCCGGAGAAAGTGAAATAATGCGAAAACCCTCCATTTTAGACAATATGTACAATGCATAAAGTCACATTAGAATTTTCCAAGGTATTCAAATTTGTAATAAAAAATGGGTGGTTCTATTTAAAAAAACATAACTTTAGTATGTCGCACTTTTATGAAACACCCTGTATAAACAAAAATACTTTAAAATGTGCAGCCCATTATTATTCACAACTTTCATTGCAACCATTTTTTTCTAATCTCAATATTTTCCGAGATATCCACCTTCCTCGCACTAATGGCCCACCCTTTATAATAATAGTTCATTTGATCAAAATGCCGTTCTGAGAAAAGCGTTTTTAGGATTTTTTCGGCCGATAAAAATGGCAATTGTTATTAACAAAAAACTAAATAAAAAACGGTTCAGCATTGTGGCAATAACTCAAAAACTATAAGAGATAACAGAAATCACAAAACTTATTCTGAAAGAAGAGGAAATTTCTGATAAACAACCTCTAATTCCCAAAACGGTAGCTTCATTATGTATAATTTTAATTTAACCCCGTCACTAAAGAGAGTACAGCACGTGTAACAATTTTTTTACAGTATTAAATATTATTAAAAAAATTTGAAAAAATTTAGGTGTCATCTAAGCACTTGAAAAAATACGGTTCCGTTGAAAAAAAATAGTTATCTCAATTTTGTTATGCAATTATTAATTAAGCAACTTTGTCGACAGGTATCTAAAAGCAGTTACATAAGTCAATCCTTCAATAGTTGACAGCACGCATTTGTACAATAGTGAACTTACACTCAAGTTCTCTCACTCCCAAAGAGTCCCAAAAGTGCGAAACAGCTGTCGAGTGATTCTCGGTGTTTGTACAACCTTTTGCAAACTTACAGCAGGCGATTTGAGATTTTTATTTTTGCTAACACTTAGTTGGCTTATAATTATTGAAGGATCGACTTATGTAACTGCTTTTACATACCTGTCGACAAAGTTGCTTAATGCGAACCAAATGCGTACGTGATCGCCAACACGAGTCGACATTAGGTGTCGCAAAAATTATAATTATGAAATAACTAATTTTTATCGGACTTTCGTTTTTATCAAAAATGCGAAATGTTTAAGTAATTGCTTTATAATTTTTTTGCTTCTCGGAGAACTTCTTTTTATATATACTAAATGATATTACATCATGAAAGTTTTCAAAAGTTTTTTATTATGTTAATTATGTTTTTTAAAGTTAAAAAAAATGAAAAATTAGAATAATACTATTAAATTTTTTTTTTGTATGGTATGGTATTGCTGGATGTATCTCTTATTAAAGCATTAAATTGATTTTCTAAAATTTTTTGAAGTTTTTTTTTATAAATTGTTTATAAAGAAATGTACTTTTCAATATTTTTGAAAAAAAATTTTACCATTTTATTTATTCGAAGGTTATTATAATTAAAAAAAAAGTTCTAATTGTTTATAATCGTTTTTTTGTTTTCTAAATAATCAAAAAAATATTTTTTTTTAAATCGTAATTGACTGTTATCAACTTAATTAAAACAACTTTTTTTTCATCAACAATTTAATTGTTTATTACGTTAACAAATTGTTATAAACAATTATAAATTTTCATTATATATTTTTTCTGAAAGTACAAAAATTACAAAAACAACCTCGTATAACAAAGTGTTCCGAATACAATGAGCTATTCGTTCATAATTTGACGACTATCAGAACTATTTTTCGCAGAAAACTCACTTCTGAACTAGACTATTAATATTAATTTATTAAAATAGTTTGATATTATTAATGTTGCATAATTTTGTTGTGGTTCGTAGAATGTAATAATAATAACTTATCTACATATTTTAGAAATAAAATAATTTCTAATTAAAGATATTGCTGTCGCCTATTTTGTCTCCGTCGTTTATTTAAATTAGTAAGTTAGTTTTTAAAATAAAGAATATAAAAAATAGTTCAAGTTTGGAGGATACTTGAAAGTTAGATTAATCCTCGAGTTTAAAATCTGTTTTTAAAAAATCATGAAATTTTGCGCTGAAACAATGTTAGAGCACATTGACGAACTTTACAGTAGATAGGTATTAAAATGTTTCACTTTTCAAAAGTATTTAAAAAGTTAAATTTTTCGTTACTAGTTATAAAAAGTAAATTTTCTCGTCAGATTGTTTCGACATTGTTTTGTTCCACTCGAATAGAATTTAAATTCTAAATCGGTTTAGTTAAATTTTTAAAATGTTTTTTTTTTTAAATTAGAAAATATATTGTATGTAACACATAATAAAACTTTTTGTGACGTATGTGATATTGCACAACCTAGCTATGCTAATCTCAGAACTGTCACATTCGTTACAAAAAATCCGTGTTTCGTTATTTATAATTTAATGCCTACTTTATATCCACTTAAAATTAATAATTATTGCTGTTAGTAAAATATTTTGGCGTAAATTATGGTCAAAATTGTGAGTGTAAGTAAATGTAAAGTTATAAATAATTTTGTGAAAACGTAATCGATTTAATACCAACAATACGAAAAGAATCTACGTCAGCTTATTACAACTAAAGTTGGTTTAACCGATAATAGAGTATATTATACAAAGAGTTTGTAATGATTACTGTGGTTTATGTTTCGTTAAATATTGTTTTGGAAAAATTAAATCTGCAACTGATTTCAAATTCGTTTCGTTTACTACAATTGCTTCATATGTTATGATTTATAATATATGAAAAGTAAGTACCGACATGAAAGAATTATCATATTAAGATTAATAAAGAAATGTGAAAATGATACAAATATACGCTCCACAAAAATAAACAAGAAAACAGAATTGTAAAATTAAGACAAAGAGACATATACCCACTAATATCACAGAATACAAAATATATTCATTGCATTTTAATGTTAGAAATAAACCAAATGTACGTAAAGACACAATAAATAAAATAAAATATCTGAAGAATAAAAGAAAAATACTAAAAATAATTGAACATGACCAGGAGATACAACATCGGAAACAAAAACCCTGATAAGGTACAAAGCCAAAGAAAATAGGTAACAAAAAGAATAAGAAACACACAATAGAAGAACGCATTCACATTAAAGAAGAGAAATGAAATTGATAACATTGGACCCAACACAAATAACTCAAGAACTATTACAATAAAATTTAAAAAAAAGCAGGAGGTTAAGTACTAAAAGACGAAAAGACAAATCTCTTAGTAATATGTTATGACTTGTGCGAGCGCACATCTACTCTCGATACGAATTCCATGTACTCTGCATTCATATTGATTAGTCAACTGATGAATGTTAAGTGCTGAGGCCAATTATTGTTTACTAGAAGGTTAAAAGCCGGTCTACAGACCGGCGGGCGATCTGATTGAGAATCCATATAGCACTGTTAATAAAATATCCTTATATATAAATAAGATATATGAAAAGTCAATTTTTTTACGACTACACCTTTACAGGTATTTTTAAAAAATTTTGTCATGCATATTTGAAACCGTCTTAGTCAGTCCGTCATTTCAAGGTATCACTCAATGGGTAATCGTATTTAAAAAACAGGCGGCGCCCCAGGCCCCACCCACATGAGTGGGGTAAAGTGTTTTTTTATTAAACGTCGTTTGGCCCGGGAGCATGCCCAAGAAATCTAGCTATCACACTTGAGGTCAGGCACACCCCCACGAGGGTGACCAGGAGAATTGACTCAATTATTAATTTTTTGAAAAAATTTTGTCATGCATATATGAAACCTTCTTGGTCAGCCCGTCATTTTAAGGTATCACTCGATGGGTGGTCGTATTTAAAAAAAAAGAACGTTTCAAATGGATTGAAATTGTATAACATTCTAAGAGGTAGTAGACATAAAGTAAAATAAACAAACAAAAGAAAAAAATCAAAACGGGCAACATTAGAAACACAAAAGTAAAATCATCCAAACCGAAAAAAAAAATTAGAACTACCAAAAAAACTGACAGGTTAAACTAGGTGCCGGAACAGGAAAAATTTTGCGACTAACAGAACCTGGGCATGGCACAGAAAGAATTATCGTGACTGATTCTTGGTTTGCCTTTGTCAAAACAATAGTGAAATTAAAAAAGATAGGTATTCTTTTTATAGGGATTGTCAAGACCTTTTGCTGTCTCATAAATTCTCATTGGTTGTTTGAAATATAAAGGACCTATAATAGTTTTATATTTCATTGATTTGGTTTCAAGTATTTGTTCGTTAGGATTAAAGTTACTTCTGCATGCGTTGCTGATATCTAAAATATCTTTATACGCGTATAGATCTTTGTCCGTGTATTTTGTAGGTTGGTTTATAAACAACAATTCATATAACCCTGGAGTTCCCTTAAAATATTGATCATCTACTTTTATGTCAGATCCTATAAAGTCTACTTTTTAACTTCCTATGTAATATTTTTCTTCAAAACTGTCATGTCTTATTCCAGTTCTGTGATCAAATTCTCCTTTGGTATCACAAATCATAGCATCGATATAATTTCTGGGTAATTCATCAAAGCTATTTAAGTATTCTTCATAATCCTCTGTATCAATAATATGCTCTATATTCCTTTCAGTCTCGTTAACAGATTCATTAATTAAATCTTCCAAATTATAATTCTCTAAATCATCGTTTTCAGTTGGCTCTGCAATATAAACTTCTTCATTTAAATTAGGTGTGGAAGTTGCATCACGAAGAAACTCATCATCATAGTCCGGCAAAGATACTTTATCATCTTTTAGTGAGGTTATTTACGACTTAATCTTTGATATTTTAGAATTCAATCTATCTTCTGTTTTTAATGATGGAGTAATACTCAGACTGAATCAGTTTCGCTCTTCAATTTTGCAATTGGTCTAAGTGTACCACTATCAAAATAATGCCTAAGCGTTTTACCTTCTAAGTAATCGGATATTGTTTCTAGTCGTTTAGTAATAGGAAGAAAGGCATTCTCCTGAATGTCCTCACCTTGTTTTAGTAACTCTAATTTTCGTTTTACTTCTTCTCGTTTTCTAATTAACCTTTTAGTTAATTCTATTTCATTTGAATGATTGCTTCCAGAATTCATAATTTATTACGTTTTGGATAAAATGTACAATAATGTAACAAGACGACTTAACCGCAAAAAGCGTTTCTAAGAGGATCCGACTCAACCGCTGAAGCGTTCACTTGTAACCGTAACAGAACAGTGAACTGTTTTAAGCACGATTAATCGCTTTTAAACTGTCACATAAAAGCTTCCATGAAATCGCTTAAAAATAAGGAAGCATCTGTTTGGAAATTGTTTTTCAGTAATTTAATAAGTAGTTAAAGAATTGTTAATAGTGCCTATTAATTGGAACCCAGAGGTTGAATAAATATATCAAATCCTTTCCTATACCGTCCTGAATCAATAGATCTCTCTTTATCGATTATACTAAAAAATTGTATGGGTTTTCCTAACTGTAATGTCCACGGAATGAAACTCGGAAAAGGTATTTTAATACGTCTTTATTCTGCATTAACCAAAATGTGACTGAGTATCAAGTTCGAATTCCCCCCCATACGTTAAGCGTAAAAGCGTGCTTTTTAAGTATTGGGAAAATCCCATATTACACCTCCTTACATAAATTTATCCGTTATCGATGCCGTAACGTACAGGTGGTTTTTATATTACGCTTAGGCCTTACATTTAAATCAACAATTTGATTATCACAATCTGATTGATCTGCCGGTGCTACAATAGGTGGGTGAATTATCGGTATACTCGGATTTGTAAAATCATTGTTTTTTCAGATAAATCTGAAGGTACAATTGCCGTACTTAATTGATTTAAATGACGCTTCCAAATAACATTTGACTCGCAAATTTTAACTAAATATGTTCTAGATCCCAAAACTTTATGTACGATTGCTTTAATCCAAGCAGGTTAATATTTCTGTAATCGCGAGCCATCACTACTTCGCCTACCACAAATTTAATATTTCTTTTGCCTCTAAAATATTTTCTTTGCATGCTTTGCTTATGCTTTACTCGCTTACGTAAGATATTATCATCTAACTGCGCAATGAGGAATTAAGTTATCAAATCTACAGCGGATATTATGTCCTAACAAAAGCGTGTAACGGACTCACACCTGTGGTACAATGCGGTGTGTTCCGATAATCTATCAAAACCTATTTAACGCCAAATTAACATCTTTACATTTATTATCATAAGTCATAATTGAAATTGCCCTTTTAACGGACTTAACAACATTCTCTGCAATAAACCATTAGTTGCTGCGTGAAATGGAGCACTACATCGTAGCGTAATGCCATTTAATCTCGCAAATGTTTTAAATTCATCCGAACAAAATTGGTAGCATTATCAGTAACGATGAAACGTGGTAATCCAAAAGCGCAAAAATACTACGCAACGCATTTATTGTAATTCTACTGGTCATATCGCTTGTAACAAAACACCTCTCATTCATTTACTATACGCGTCAACAATGATTAAGAATATTTTATTATTTACAGTCATATAATCAATATGCAAACGGTCCCACGGCTTATCGGGAAATTCCCAATTTTTTAATTCTGCCTTTCTGGTTGCGATTGAAATTGCGCACATTGAGGACACTTTTGATTAAATCTTCGATATCCTTATTCATTGATGACCACCAAACGTAGGATCGCGCTAACGACTTAGTTTTAACTATGCCCATGTGTGCTTGATGTAAAACTTTAACACTTCACATTGCAATTCGTTTGGTATCACGACGCGATAACCTAACATTAAACAACCACTATCAACATGCAAATTATGTTTTAATTTTTCGAAACGTGTTAGTTCACTTCCCGATATCTCAAAACCAAGCTGCTTACGTCAAGAAATCAATGAAAAGTCCACCACTGATGGGGCGAGATTGGCTATCTTCGTTTGATATTAGATCTAGGTGACGTCAAAATGCTATCTACCTCGAATGACGAACTTGAAGTTTCTGTGCTGACTAATAAATTCAAACGTGTATTGTGCGATGAACTTGGTTTATTTAATAAGTGCAAAATTTCTTTTGAAAGTTGAAGAAAACGCTGTACCAAAATTTTTTAATTTTTAAGACGTAAACGCTTAGTTTTTGAGATATCCGGAAGTGAACTAACACGTTTCGAAAAATTAAAACATAGCGGTTTGCATGTTGATAGTGGTTGTTTAATGTTAGGTTATCGCGTCGTGATACCAAACGAATTGCAATGTGAAGTGTTAAAAGTTTACATCGGCTACATAGATGGCATAGTTAAAAACTAAGTCGTTAGCGATCCTACGTTTGTGGTCATCAATGAATACATGAGGATATCGAAGATTTAATCAGGAAAGTGTCCTCAATGTGCGCAATTTCAATCGCAACCAGAAAGGTAGAATTAAAAATTGGGAATTTCCTGATAAGCCGTGAATCGTTTGCATATTGATTATAATGACTGTAAATAATAAAATATTCTTAATCATTGTTGACGCGTATAGTAAAATGGATAGAGGTGTTTGTTACAAGCGATATGACCAGTAGAATTACAATAAATGCTGTAGTATTTATGGGTTTTGGATTACCACTGTCTCATCGTTACTGATAATGCTAACAATTTTTGTTCGGATGAATTTAAAACATTTGCGAGATTAAATGGCATTACGCTACGAGTGGTGCTCCATTTCACGCAGCAACTAATGGTTGTGCAGAGAATGTTGTTAAGTCCGTTAAAAGGGCAATTTAATTATGACTTATGATAATAAATGTAAAGATGTTAATTTGGCGTTAAATAGGTTTTGATAGATTATCGGAACACACCGCATTGTACTCACAGGTGTGAGTCCGGCTACGCTTTTGTTAGGACATAATATCCGCTGTAGATTTGATAACTTAATTCCTCATTGCGCACAGTTAGATGATAATATCTACGTAAGCGAGAGTAAAGCATAAGGAAAAGCATGCAAAGAAAATATTTTAGAGGCAAAAGAAATATTAAATTGTGGTAGGCGAAGTAGTGATGGCTCGCGACATACAGAAATATTAATAAAACCTGCTTGGATTAAAGCAATCGTACATAAAGTTTTAGGATCTAGAATACATTTAGTTAAAATTTGCGAGTCAAATGTTATTTGGAAGGTCATTTAAAATCAATTAAGTACGGCAATTGTACCTCAGATTTATCTGAAAAATACAATGATTCTACAAACTGAGTATACTGGATAATTCACCCAATCATTGTAGTACCGGCAGATCAATCAGATGGTGATAATAGCAATACGTAATCAATCATACGTGA